>QNTS01005994.1:5557-42174 GCA_003317085.1 Hucho hucho
AAAAATCCTACAATGTGATTTTCTGGATTTCTTTTTCTCATTTCGTCTGTCATAGTTGAAGTGTACCTATGATGAAAATTACAGGCCTCTCTCATCTTTTTAAGTTGGAGAACTTGCACAATTGGTGGCTGACTAAATACTTTTTTGCCCCACTGTATATATATACTGAGATCATGTGACAGATCATGTGACACTTAGCTTGCACACAGGTGGTCATTATTTAACACTTTCTTCTGAATGTAATTGGTTTCACCAGATCTTATGTAGGGGCTCCATAGCAAAAGGGGTGAATACATATGCACGCACCACTTTTTGGTAAAACATTTTTTTTACATTTGAAACAATTTCTTTCTTTCATTTCACTTTACCAATTTGCACTATTTTGTGTATGTCCATTACATGAAATTCACATAAACATCCATTTAAATTACAGGTTGTAATGCAAAAAAATTTGAAAAATGCCAAAGATGAATACTTTTGCAAGGCACTGTACATGGCAATTAAGCCCAAAACAGATTAGCTCTTAGAGACGAGATCAGTGCTTTAGCTGGAAAGCCATGGGGATGTGTCCGAACAGCGCTATTTCATCCATATTTGCTCTCCCTCCACTTCACAGTGTTTGGTTGATCCTCTTGAGGCAAATATAAGACAGCAAGACAGTGGCAGAGATAAAAGAGGAGATACAGAAGCAGCATTCACCAGCAGAATGAGTCTCCTCAGAGAGGTAGCCAACACAGGAGAGGAGGCAAAACCAAGTGAGGACAATGCTCCTCCATTATTCACATACAGTATATGATGATCTTATCTGTAGACATTGCCACATAATGAATACAAATGTTTACCTGACCAGCAGGGTCAAATAATAATAATCACAGTGGTTGTCGAGGGTGCAACAGGTCAGCACCTCAGGAGTAAATGTCAGTTGGCTTTTCAAAGCCAATCATTCAGAGTATATGTACCGCTCCTGCTGTTTCTAGAGAGTTGAAAACAGCAGGTCTGGGACAGGTAACACGTCCGGTGAACAGGTCAGGGTTCCATAGCCGCAGGCAGAACAGTTGAAAGTGGAGCAGCAGCACGGCCAGGTGGACTGGGGACAGAAAGGAGTCATCATGCCAGGTAGTCCTGAGGCATGGTCCTAGGGCTCAGGTCCTCCAAGAGAGAGAGAAAGAGAGAGACAGAGAGAGAGAAAGAAAGAAAGAAAGAAAGAAAGAAAGAAAGAAAGAAGAAAGAAGAAAGAAAGAAATAAAGAAAGAAAGAGAGAGAGAGAGAAAGAGAGAAAGAAAGAGAGAAAAAGTGAGAAAGAGAGAAATAATTAGAGAGAGCATACTTAAATTCACACAGGACACCGGATAAGACATGAGAAACACTCCACATATAACAGACAGACCCTAGCCCCCCGACACATAAACTACTGCAGCATAAATACTGGAGGCTGAGACAGGAGGGGTCGGGAGACACTGTGGCCCCATCTGCCGATACCCCCAGACAGGGCCAAACAGGCAGAGATCAAAACACAAAGATCTCCGCTAAGGCACAACCCAAGGGGGGGGCGCCAACCCGGACAGGAAGATCACGTCAGTGACTCAACCCACTCAAACGACGCACTCCTCTTAGGGACGGCATGGATGAGCACCAGTAAGCCAGTGACTCAGCCCCTGTAATAGGGTTAGAGGCAGAGAATCCCAGTGGAGAGAGGGGAACTGACCAGGCAGAGACAGCAAGGGTGGTTCGTTGCTCCAGTGCCTTTCTGTTCACCTTCACAGTCCTGGGCCAGACTACACTCAATCATAGGACCTACTGAAGAGATGAGTCTTCAATAAAGACTTAATGGTTGAGACCGAGTTTGCATCTCTCACATGGATTCTCATGGTCTGAGAGCCGTGTGGCTTCCGTCTGGTCACTTTACCATAAAGGCCTGATTGATGGAGTGCTGCAGAGATGGTTGTCTTTCCGCAAGGTTCTCCCATCTCTCCCATGTCATGTCTTTCCCTCCTGGGTGAGGATCAAAGAGATCCCCCCACTCTCTTTCACCAGAGAGGAAGGGGTGGGGGTGGAGTGGGCTGGTACTATTACTTTTACAACCGTTCGTAAACTCTCTCTCTCTGCACTGCAATATGGAGAAGTCAAAAATCCTTTGTGTGTAGAGAGAGACTGCCCCAAAATTTTTACATCAAAACGTTGGACATTGAAACAAAATGTTAATGTAAATAATGTGGGAAATGGTTGGCGGGGCTCTAAACAATAATCATGTCAATTCAGTTGTTGTTTTGTGGTATCATTAAGGACGGTATAACAAAAATAATTGTAACCCTACATATTTATATGTCCCAGTTATCAACTTTACATCTAAATGTTGTGGAACTTATATAATTAAATATGAAACTATTTGTGAGAAGATGAAATGTGATTCTAGCCTTCTAAATTAGATAAAAGTTTTTCATGTAAAGTTTTACCCAGCCAGTAACCACGCCCATGTGAGCACAGACATTATGACAAAAGAATGGAACGCCCCTTTTTCCCAGAGTGTTTGTAAAAGGACTCCTAACGAAATTGACATTATACCAGACAGCATATAGAGCGGTGGCTACACGGCTGAGAAATGGTTTAAAACTAAAGACCAGTAAATGTACAGCACGAGCTGAATACGTTACAAAATGGTTTAAAGACTACAATACCAGAAAATGGTGAGACACTCTGAAACTCTCTGAAAGAAGAAGACTACACAGGAACATTCAGTCTGCAGCTGTTTAGCCTAGGAAACTCGACCAAAGAGGAGAGACAAAGAACAATTTCCTCTCACCACTATAGGTATCTCTAGGGTATCTATCTAAACAGACGCTCCGAGACCAAGAAGCTACTACTACAAAGGACATGATGACTTCTGCTGGACAACCACAGACTTACACAACCAGAGACTTTCTGTCGACTGACTCCCCAGAAAATAGACCGGGCGATTTCAACAGACTAACGACAAGGACATACACGGGTAAATATGTACATTGCATTTCTAAATCCGAATGAGTGGTTGTTAGGGTGCTAAATATCCAAATTTACGATGAGCGTATTATTCAACTGTATGTAGGATAGTTGAAATCCTTTGTCTCTCCTTCTCCCGCTCTTTCGTTCCCCACCCCCTTTCAAACGTCATATCGGGTTAGTCCACTAGGGACTTTTTATTGCATCATGTTAATAATCAGTGTTTAATCTATCCTGTGTGTATGTTTATGTATTTCTGTGTGATTATTTCATTAGTTAGTTAATCAATAATTAAGCCAATTTGTGAAAGCTGACTCCTCATGGAGACTAGGGTTTGTGCAGATTTATAGGATAGTACAACGTTCAGAATGAGACTGAAATAGGAGCAAATGATTGATGATGACGGATAGTATATCGAGATATTCTTGAGTTAATAAACTTTTCCCATGGTGTCGCAGATTACTACTTATTTAATTGTTATATGATTAATTGAATAATGTAATAATTGAACGTGGTATGTAATTATTCAATGAATAGCCGTCAACTCACATTAATGGTAGGCACGTCACATCACCACAGAAGAACTCTGGAGCTCTGTCAGAGTGACCATCAGGTTCTTGCTCCCCTCCCTGACCAAGGCCCTTCTCACCTGATTGTTAAGTTTGGCCGGGTGGCCAACTCTAGCAAGAGTCTTGGTGGTTCCAAACTTCTTCCATTTAAGAATGATGGAGGCCACTGTGTTCTTGAGAACCTTCAATGTTGCAGACATTTTTTGGTACCCTCCCTAGATCTATGGACAATTCCTTTGACCTCATGGCTTGTTTTTGCTCAGACATGCACTGTCAACTGTGGGACTTATATAAACAAGTGTGTGCCTTTCCAAATCATATCCAATCAATTGAATTTACCACAGGTAGACTCCAATCAAGTTGTAGAAACATCTCAAGGATGATCAATGGATACAGGATGCACCTGTGCTTAATTTCGAGTCTGATAGCAAATGGTCTGAATATTTGTGTAAATAAGGTATTTTTGATTTCATATTTTTTTTTTTTACATTTGCAAGAATTTCCAATAAACTGTTTTCGCTTTGTCATTATGGGATATTGTGTAAATTGATGAGAAAACAAATTAATTGAATCCATTTTAGAATAAGGCTATAACGTAACAAAATTGGTAAAAAGGGAAAGGGTCTGAACACTGAATGCACTATAGTTAAATAATCTATGAATAGCTGTTACAATTATATTTTAATACATTTATCATTAGCCTTTTCACTCTCATCCCAAAGTAATTATGTGTGCATTCAAAGCAATGCACAACTCTATATTTCTTATATAATCATATTGTTATTATTTTTATTATTGTTCGATTTTTTTACACACACTCTAGAGCTTAGACTTAAGCTATTAACAAAAAAAAACTTCCAAAGGTGCAGATTGCTTTTTGTACTACAACAATATTTATATGCGCTCCCAATGCATTTCATTGGCAATAAAAGTGCCATAGAATTTTTACATTTGGGCCATGAAGTAATCAAGCTGGATAAATGTTTTTCTAAGGACCGCCCCTTTCACGTAGCATTGCAGTGAAGTTATATGAATGGATGTAATGATGCAGCCAACCTCCGAGGGACGCAAATACACATTTATTCGACAGAGGATGTTTACAGCGTCGTAGGAAGGTCTGGATGTCTGTCTTCTGACTTCTAACACGGTGGGAAATAAATAAACTAAGTTCATTTTTAGTAATTATAGTGCTCAATTTTAGGGACTGTGAGCTTAAGAGTTAAGATCTTTATGAACTATAACTATATAAATGTGCATAAAATAACTCACCAATGTTATATACATTTGCATACATTTGCATAAAATAACTCTTGAACCGTTCAAGCTAGAGACTTCAAACCAACTTTCACATGTTCAAGCTATCCTAAATTCAAATTCTTTAAAACTTGAATGAACTACAATTATATGAATTTGCATAAATTAGCATAAAATAAATCACCCACAGTCCCATTCAAGCTAGAGATACTCAACCAACTTCCTCATGTTCAGGATATCCTAACTTCAAATTCTTTAAACTTTTATAAACTATAACCATATCAAATTGCATACATTTGCATAAAAAAACCCACCAACAGTAACTCTTGAACCATTCAATCTAGAGACACCAAACCACATGTTCAGGCTATCCTATCAATTCAACTTTCTAGTTTTTGTTCACATTGGATCATTAATATGATTTGAATTAAGATGAATGAAATATAACATTTGCTCTACTCAATCCAGAGGTCGCACCACAGGTTCAAAAGTGGTGTGTCTTTTCTGGGGCCTGGAGTTTTTCCTGATCTCATCACCTGGTCAGGCAAAACTCTGGGTCCTATTCGTAGACTATGACAGGGTCCAACGTTAACTTATTTTCTCACTGACCCGAAGATAATTTTTACTGGCCCGGACATGATGTAGTTTTTAAATGCATTGGGGTCATGCAGGGCCTATAGGTTATATATACAACTATTTTGCATTTGTATTTATTATGGATCCCCATTACCTGCTGCCAAGGCAGCAGCTACTCTTCCTGGGGTCCGGCAGAATTAAGACAGTTATACAATTATTACAACATTACAATACATTCATTACAGAATTCACAACACACTATGTTCCCTCATTCCCATCCTCCACTACCACATATCTACAACACAAAATCCATGTGTACATGTATGTATTGTATTAATAGGCTATATTTGGTTATTATATGAGTATAAAAAACTGTTTAGTATAATTTAGCAATGTAAGTCATTACCATACTCTTTATAATTGCATTGTATTAATTGCATTCATTCATTTTAAAATCTCAATATAGAACGCTGCCTCTTTAAAACATTTGACTTTCAAAACAGATATTGACCTGGCTACAGTAGGCTAGGCAAAAGTGTATTTTTGTAGGTTTCTTTTTGCAGACTGTCAACAGTAGCCAGCATATTACTAGTATGCTCACTATTGAAGGATTACTTTTGTAAATCACTTTCCATAAAAATAATAAGCTCAGCGAGTAGATTGATGGGCGCTTGTTTTTGCTCAAGACAGCTCGCGTGAGCTGTGTGAACTAAACTACCAACTTCTGCACTGATCGAGTGCTCAAGAAGATGTGGCTCGCGGTGGCTTAGTGGTGCTTGAATGAATGGCCAAACATCTTGCTCAAATTAATAGCACAACTTTTCTGTGTGTAGTCTTCAATGGTTTTCAATGGTAGACTGCGGCAGAGTAGATAAATTATGAACTGGAACGCAAAATGTGCTGAGACGTAACTGGCTCTGTCGGTGCTGCTGCCTTGAAATTGGTGTGGCAAAGTACTGGGACAAATGTTGTCTCGCCACATGTTTTCCAGTGTCTCTGACTCAATCTGTTGAAGCCACATGTTTAATAAACCATTCTGGAGGGAGAAAATACTGTACACAGCTCTTTATTTTACTGGCATTGCAAGTAAAGTGCCAGGAGAGTACTTTCCTTTTCACGGTATAATATGGCACATATCTTTCCTCTGATCTCATAGAGAAATCTGCCAATCAATCCAGAATTCCCTTTGTGAAGAAGATTACATTGACTTGAATTCAGTTTTACCCAATTTCATTAGGCATACAATTTCAGTAAAAGGCGTGCACTCACTTATTTCAATCCATTTATGAAGTAGATAAATAAAACCAAGAAAAATCACTGACATTTCATTTATTTTTATAGCATAGTTTGCTGCCATCACAAACATTGGGCAGACTGAGTAAATATATAATGAATAGAAAGATATACAGCATCTGCTTGCATGAATCAAGAACAGCTGTCCTGAAATACCATACAGCTGTATCTGAAAAGTTAGACGATATCTGGCAGAACAAATAATCTACTGTGTCTGTGTTTGCACAATGCTAATAGTATACACTTGGCACAGACAATTATTGTGGCATCAGTAGCCTCTGAAACATTAGAAATCTGTCCACTCGTCTGAGACCACAGATGTGTGCCCTCAGAATATCCTGAATTCGTCAGGGCATGGATGTACTAAGGTGTTGAAAGCATTCCACACGGATGCTGGCCCATGTTGACTCCAATGCTTCTCATAGTTGTGTCAAGTTGGCTGGATGTCCTTTGGGTGGTGGACCATTCTTGATACACACAGGAAACTGTTGAGCGTGAAAAACCCAGCAGCGTTACAGTTCTTGACCCAAACCGGTGCGCCTGGCACCTACTGTACTACCATATCCCGTTCAAAGGCACTTGCATCTTTTGTCTTGCCCATTCTGAATGGCACATGTACACAATCCATGTCTCAATTGTCTAAAGGCTTAAAAATATGTCTTTAACCTGTCTCTTCCCCTTCATCTACACTAATTGAAGTGGATTTAATAAGTGACATAAATAAGGGATCATAGCTTTCATTTGGATTCACCTGGTCAGTCTATGTAATGGAATATATGTTTTCTTGCATTTTGATAACGTTGCCCGAAACTTTGAAATTCTAACTTGAAATAAAAAAAGTTATATTTTCAGGTGTAGACTTTACCATGAAATGCTTACTTATGAGCCCTTTCCCAACAATGCAGAGTTAAAAAGTAAGTAAATATTAGCAAAAAAAACGTATATAAAAAATTAAGGAAATAGTAACACAATAAAATAACAACAACAAGGCAATAAAGATGGAGTACCGGTCCCGAGTCAATGTGTAGGGGTACGAGGTAGTTGAGGTAATTGAGGTAATATGTACATGTAGGTAGAGGTAAAAGTTAGTAGGAAATCAGGATAGATAATAAACAGAGTAGCAGGACTGTATGTGAAGAGTGTGAAAGTGTGTCTATGTGTGAGTGTGTGTGTGGCGTGAATATGCATTTGTGTATTTTGTGTGTGTGTGAGCGTATATAGTACGTGTGTTGGAGTGTCAGTGTAGTATATGTGTGTGGGTCGAGTCCAATGAGTGTGCATAGAGCCAGTACAAGAATGTCATTGCGAAAACAAACAAAACGAAACAAGGGGATTTATACAAGTGTTTCTGAATACATTTTTCTCCTCATTTGGATCTATGCGTGGGTCTCACAGTGTGTCTTTCTCCTGCCTTCCTTGTCTTGACACTTTCCATCCTCCTTTGGGTGGTTGTCAGCCTCTGAAATGATGGCTGCCTCTTAACAGGTCTCCTCTCTCTCCTTTCTTCAGCTCTCTGCCAGGCCCTGTCTCTTTCTGGTTTCTCCCTACCACCTGGACCCAGACAGATAAGCCTCAGAGGGAGTGCTCCCTGTGAAGCTCTAAAGTCCTGCATGTTTGCTCAGAGGTAGTTAGACATCTGTACTGCGGCACAGTGCAGGGGAGACCGCACACATCCAATAAAAACAAAAGTCAAAGTGAGGGAGGTGCAGGGATCCAACTCAACTTTAACTGGCTAGTGACAACATGGCTGTGTTTTGAAAGCCTTAAGGCGCTTTCTTTTTTTCTTCCTAACTGCATGCCACTGTTGATAAAGAACCACACAGTGTCTAAATAGCTTCTGCCATGTTACACTTCGTACTGCAATGCATGGCCACTCTGACCAAGAGTTTAGAACTGCAGTAGGTAATGGATGGCTAGCCCTGATGTTACTGTACAGCTGAGTGGGTCAGATGTCCTCCATCCCCATCTTAACTCCAGAGGAGGAGCTCATGCACAGGAAAGTGTCAGCTATGCCTATCAATAGATGGGAGCGTGCAAAGGGCCTCTGATCAACCATGTGGAAAGAGCAGAGAGATGTAGAAGAGCATGGGGCAGTGTCAGTATGGGGCAGTAGTCATGAACTTAATCCAAATTCTCTGAAATGAATGAAACATTTGGCAATCATCCAGCAAACATTCATAGGTAGGAAAAGCCACCCCTGCATTCCCTCGTTAAACATGCACTGATAATGAGTTGACGTCCGCCTGTTATCCAGTCAATGACTAAACCATGCACATATGAACAAAATCAAGGGAGGTCAAGGGAAATGGGCACGTCATTTGAACTGTCATGGCTTTCATAGTAATTACAATGATCCAAAATGTGTGTAGAACTAGTGGGTCATGGACACCGGTTTGAGTTGCTAAGCTGCCTCTCTACCACATAGATGGTATTGGAGTTCTTGCATTAGTGCTCTCTGATCTATTACTGACCAAAAATATAAACGCAAGATGTAAAGTGTTGATCCCATGTTTCATGAGCTGGAATAAAAGATCCCAGAAATGTTCAATACGCACAAAAAGCTTCCCTCACATTTTGCGCATACATTTGTTTACATCCCTGTTAGTGAGCATTTCTCCTTTGCCAAGAAAATCCATCCACCAGACAGGTGTGGCATATCAAGAAGGTGATTAAACATACTCGCTACAAGGCATGCAACACTGAATCATGCATGAGAGCACCAGCCGTTCCGGATGACTGTGTGATTACGCTCTCGGTAGCCGATGTGAGCAACATTAAGACAAAGGAGCTGATCATGGACTACAGGAAAAGGCAGACCGAACAGGCCCCTATTATCATCGATGGGCCTGTACTGGAGTGGGTCGAGAGTTTCATGTTCCTTGGTGACCACATAACGAACAAACTATTATGGTCCAAACACACCAAGATAGTTGTGCAGGGGGCACAACAACACCTTTTCCCCCTCAGGAGACGTGGGTCCCCAGATCCTCAAAAAGTTCTACAGCTGCACCATCGAGAGCATCCTGACCAGTTGCATCACCACCTGGTATGGCAACTGCTCGGCATCTGACCGTAAGGCGCTACAGAGGGTAGTGCGTAAGGCCCAGTACATCACTGTGACCAAGCTTCCTACCATCCAGGACCTACATAGTAAGTGGTGTCAGAGGAAGGCCCATAAAATTGTCAAAGACTCCAGTCACCCAAGTCATAGACTATTCTCTCTGCTACCACATGGCAAGCGGTACCGGAGCGCCAAATCTAGGACCAAAGGCTCCTTAACTTCTTAGGGAGCGGCAGCTGAGGTGTCGGTTTTGGAGAGTCTGGCGTGCCCAAAGTAAAAGGCCTGCCACTCAGGCCCAGAAACTAGGATATGCACATAATTAGTACTATTGGATAGGAAACACTCTGAAGTTTCTAAGAGTGTTAAAATATTGTCTATGAGTATAACATAACTGATATAGCAGGCAAAAACCCGAGGAATTTCTGTCCTGGATAAAGTGTTTTTGACACATTACCTCATTTTGAACCCCTCCCTATTGAAAACAGCCATATCTGGGAGTAAGATTGCAGTACCTATTGCTTCCACTGGATGTCAACAGTCTCTAGACAGTGTTTGGTGATGTTAGGTTGCTCTGGATGGTAATAGAAGAAGAATTTCGAACTAGTCACCGGATGTAAACAGAAGAGGAGGCCTCACGGGCTCGCGCACGCTGTGGTTTTTTCCTTTCCTATCGTCCAGTTTATAATCCGGTTGAAATATTATAGTAAATATACATAAAAGTGTTCCTAAGGATACATTATCAATGATGTTTGATTGTTCTTGGACAAGTGTATAGGTATAGGTTGAACGCGTTCTCTTCACGGTTCAATGGGCGAGTGGACGCTGTATTTTATGAACATAACGCGCCAACCAAACGGAGATTTATGGATATAATAAATGACTTTTTCTAACAAAAGAACCATTGGATGTCTTTGTTGGACACTAGCGCCCCACTGCTCCCTAAGTAGTTAACCTCTACGGGATTGGTGTCCCTATACCGAGACATTTGAGCTAATGTGCGCTAATGTGATTAGCATGACAGTTTTAAGTAACAGCAAACTTTCCAGGACATAGACATGTCTTATATGGGCAGAAAGCTTAAATTATTGTTAAATTCTTGTTAATCTGTCCTATTTACAGTAGCTATTACAGTGAAAAAATACCGTGCTATTGTTTTATGAGAGTGCACAATTTTCTTTTGTTAATATTGTACTTACATTCAGTAATCTTGCTCTGATTTGTCATCCTGAGGGTTCCAGAGATAAAATGTTGCATAGTTTTGTTTGATAAAATCTATTTTTATATTCAAATACAGGAACTGGGTTCTACAGTTTGAACCCGCCTGGCCGTCTAGATGTTTGAAAGTTAGTATATAAGCTAATGATCCATCATTTATGACATTCCTGGGAGTGTGTAAACTTACATTTTGTATTACCATATCATTGTTGTATGTTCTCTATAGTTATGTACTTGAAAATGCATCAATTGACCAATTAGTCACATTTGAGCAGATAAAATATTGTCCAGTATTACAATGCTTTACTGGTTCAATCTGAAACTTTGCACACACACTGCTGCCATGTAGTGGCCAAAATCTAAATTGCACCTAAACTGCACAATATTATATTATGGCCTTTCTTTTGCATTTCAAAGATGATGTTTGTATTATCTTTTATCAGATCTAATGTGTTATATTATCCTACAATAATTTCACATTTCCACAAACTCCAAAGTGTTTCCTTTCAAATGGTATCAAGAATATGCATATCCTTGCTTCAGGTGCTGAGCTACAGGCAGTTAGATTTGGGTAAGTCATTTTAGGTGAAAATTTAAAAAAAGTACGATCCAGCTGCAACCCCCAAGCCATAAGACTGCTGATTAATTAATCAAATGGCCACCCGGACTATTTACATTGACGCTACTCACGGTTTATTATCTTTACATAGTCACTTTACCCCAACCTACATGTACAAAGTAACTCGACTAACCTGTACCCCAGCAAATTGACTCAGTACCACTGTATACAGCCTTGTATTGTTATTTTTATTGTGTCACTTTTTATTTTTAATTTACTATTTTTACTTTAGTAGATTTGGTAAATATTTTCTATGCCTATCAATAGATGGGAGCGTGCAAAGGTCCTCTGATCAACCATGTGGAAAGAGCAGAGAGATGTAGACAATGCAGTTCTTTCTTGAACTGCATTGTTGGTTACGGGCTTGTAAGTAAGCATGTCACGGTAGGGTCTACCCCTGTATTCGGAGCATGTGACAAATACAATTTGATTTGATTTGAAACGGCATGATCATTACACTGGTGCACCTTGTGCTGGGGACACTAAAAGGCCACTAAAAATTTCAGTTTTGTTTAACAACACAATGCTGCAGATGTCTCAAGTTTTCAGGGAGTGTGCGATTGCCATTCTGACTACAGACATATCCAGCAGTGCTGCTGCCATGGAATTTAATGTTCATTTCTCTATCATAAGCCACAGAAAGTCCAACCGGCCTCACAACCGCAGACCACGTGTAACTACAACAGCCGAGGAGCTCCACATCCGGCTTCATCACCTGTGGGATCGTCTGAGACCAGCCACTCGGACAGCTGATGTAACTGAGGCGTATCCTTTTTCGAATCCAAGATGGTGTTGCAGTTGGACGTTTGTTTTTTTCTTGTCCCGTCCTGGCCCTTCTATACTTAGTTTTCCTTGTTTTTTCGTGTGTATATTTTTCATATATATTTTAACATCACTTTCCATCTACGGACTGAATATACTCTCCTGCAACCCGCCTCACCCAATGCGGTACGGATCTGCTATTTTATATTTAAGATCTGAAACCCCATCAAAAGCTAACTGGCTACCAGCTAACTGGCTACTAGCTAGCCGCAGCCTGATAGGTATCTAGCTATCTAGCTATCTAGAGCGCATCGGACTGCTAGCTTAAGATGCTCATCTGACAATTTCTTTGGACACTATACATATTCTGCCAATTGGCCTGGTTTACCACACCGAACCCTGCTGATTCGTCTTCTGAGCCGGAACAGAAGCTAGCCAGCTAACTAGCTACTAGCTAATAGTCAGCTAGCCAATGCTAGTGGTCATCAGCTACCTCTAGCATGGACAACTCTCGCCAGTCTACGCGGCGCGACTCAAACCAAAGCAAATCTGACTTATTTTTCTCCACATCTCCAGATGTCCTATCGCAAGCCCTGAACCTTTTTTCAGCTGGGTCATCGCAGCTAGCTAGCTGCTACCCGGGTGGCCACTCCTGGCTAACATCTTTGTCCCGAAGCAAGAACCAATTAGGCTGGAGCCAGCCTGCTAGGCCCATCTGCTAGGCCCATCTCCCTGCTAGCCAAAGAGGTCCATCAGCCACTCCTTGGGCTTCAATACCTATTTGCCAACTGGTCCGGACCCCCGCCAACCCATCACGACTGGACCACCGACGTGATTAACCCGAGGGGTTCTTTCTCAACTGGCTCCGCCGTCGCAACGTCTCCCATATGCCCATCTGCTAGCATGCTAGCCGCGGCCCGCTATCTGTCCAGAGCACATCGGACTGTTAGCTTAAGAGGCCCATCTGACAAATTCCGACGGAACAACACAAGGGGGCCAAAACAGACTTTCTCCCATCACGACGTCCCTCCAAGGCCCTTCTGCTAGCTATTAGCCCCAGGCCCGCTAGCTGCCTGAAGCCACACACTATGACCATTCGGCTACGCATGCCTCTCGATAACGTCAATATGCCTTGTCCATTGCTGTTTTGGTTAGTAATTATTGCCTTTTTTCACTGTAGAGCCTCTAGCCCTGCTCAATACGCATTAGTTAACACTTTAGTCCCACCTCCCACACATGCGGAGACATCACCTGGTTTAAATAAGCATGCCCCTTTCAAAAAAAAGTAGAACAAGGAACAGATATAGCCCTTGGTTCACTCCAGACTTAACCAGCAAAAAAACATCCTGTGGCGTTCTGCATTAGCATCGAATAGCCTACGCGATATGCAACTTTTCAGGGACCATACCTTCTCCGCTATGCAATCTGGTTTCAGAGCTGGTCATGGGTGCACCTCAGCCACACTCAAGGTCCTAAACGATATCATATCCGCTATCGAAAGAGACATTACTGTGCAGCCGTATTCATTGACCTGGCCAAGGCTTGCCTTGAATGGTTCACCAACTACTTCTCTGATAGAGTTCAGTGTGTCAAATCGGAGGGCCTGTTGTCCGGACCTCTGGCAGACTCTATGGGGGTGCCACAGGGTTCAATTCTCAGGCCGACTATCTTCTCTGTATACATCAATGATGTCGCTCTTGCTGCCGGTGATTCTCTGATCCACCTCTACGCAGACAACACCAGTCTGTATACTTCTGGCCCTTCTTTGGACACTGTGTTAACTTCTTAGGGAGCGGCTGCATAGGTGACGGTTTTGGAGTGCTGGCGTGCCCAAAGTAAAATGCATGCCACTCAGGCCCAGAAAATAGGATGTGCACATAATTAGTACTATTGGATAGGAAACACTCTGAAGTTTCTAAGAGTGTTAAAATAATGTATGTGAGTATAACATAATTGATATAGCAGGCGAAAACCCGTGGAAAATCCATCCGGATTGGCAGTTTTTTTTGTAAATGTGCATCTCTCCATTGTGCTTATTGCATACAACTTTATGTAGGACTGAGACTGCAGTACCTATGGCTTCCACTAGATGTCAATAGTTTATATACAAAGACTGGGAATTCTAGGAGTGACCAGAACAGATAGGAACAGGAAATTGTCAGGCGACCACTTTCGTAAACAAGGTTTGACGCGCGCGCGAGATTGTGAACGCGCACCACTTTTTTTTTCTTTCCTATCGTTCACGTTATCGTCCGGTTGAAATATTACAGCAAATATACCGAAAAGGATACCTAAGGATACATTAAAAATGATGTTTGATTTGTTTGTAGAAAGTGTATAGTTATAATTTGAACGTGTTCTCTTCACGGTTCAATTGGCGACCCAACGGTGGATTTTATGATCATAACGCGCCAACCAAACAGAGATTTATGGATATAATAAATAACTTTTTCTAACAAAAGAAGCATGGATTGTCTTCATTGGACACTTGGGAAGCCCTCAGCAGAAGTTCATCAAAGGTAAGCGATTTTATATTAGCGATTTTATGCGTTTTGTGAGACCCGTGTTGGGTTATGGATTTATGCTAATGCGTAAATATTAGAGGTGCTACCCTCAAACAATCAAATGCTGTGCTTTCGACGTAAAGCCTTTTTGAAATCTGACAACGCTGTGATATTGCCAAGAATCAGAGCTTTTGATGACTATGCAACACTTGTATATTGAGGAATGTTTAATAATTCAACTTTTGGATTTTGAATTTGGTGCCTCACATAGCGCCCCACCACTCCGTAAGTAGTTAACTAACCTCCAGACGAGCTTCAATGCCATACAACTCTCCTTCCGTGGCCACCAACTGCTCTTAAATGCAAGTAAAACTAAATGTATGCTTTTCAACCAATCACTGCCCACACCTGCCTGCCCGTCCAGCATCACTATTCTGGATGGTTCTGACTGAAAATATGTGGACAACTACAAATACCTAGGTGTCTGGCTAGACTGTAAACTCTCCTTCCAGACTCACATTAAATACAGTGAGGGAAAAAAGTATTTGATCCCCAGCTGATTTTGTACGTTTGCCCACTGACAAAGTAAGGATCAGTCTATAATTTTAACGGTAGGTTTATTTGAACAGTGCGAGACAGAATAACAACAAAGAAATCCAGAAAAATGCATGTGAAAAATGTTATAAATTAATTAGCATTTTTTCTGTCTCTCACTGTTCAAATGAACCTACCATTAAAATTATAGACTGATCATTTCTTTGTCAGTGGGCAAACGTACAAAATCAGCAGGGGATCAAATACTTTTTTCCCTCACTGTATCTCCAATCCAAAATGAAATCTAGAATCGGCTTCCTATTTTGCAACAAAGCATCCTTCACTCATGCTGTCAAACATATCCTCGTAAAACTGACCATCCTACCGATCCTCGACTTCACCGATGTCTTTTATAAAATAGCCTCCAACACTCTACTCAACAAGTAGAAAGAGGAGGAAAGGAAGCGCTACTAAGATATCCAACAGTAAATGTTGGTAGACAGAAGGTGCTCTTTGGTAAACAGGGTGAATTGGTCATCAAAAAAGAAAGAAGGACCAAGGCACTCTTTATGTAATTAATTAAAATGTCTTTATTAGTATGTCATGTTCATGTTCAATAGAAACAAAGTTTTTTAAAAAACAACATGTTTCGGCTGCATGGCCTTCATCAGGGAGTAACTTGGTCCTTCTTTCTTTTTGACTCTACTCAAAAAATTGGATGCAGTCTATTACAGTGCCATCCGTTTTGTCACCAAATCCCCATATACAACCCACCACTGCGACCTGTACGCTCTCGTTGGCTGGCCCTCGCTTCGTTCTCGTCGCTAATCCCACTGGCTCCAGGTCATCTACAAGTCTTTGATAGGTAAAGCCCCGCCTTATCTCAGCTCACAGGTCACCATAGCAGCACCCACCTGTAGCATGCGCTCCAGCCGGTATATCTCACTGGTCACCCCCAAAGCCAATTCCTCCTTTGGCCGCCTTTCCTTCCAGTTCTCTGCTGCCAATGACAGGAACGAACCACAAAAATCACTGAAGCTGGAGACTCATATCCCCCTCACTATCTTTAAGCACCAGCTGTCAGTGCAGCTCACAGATCTCTGCACTTGCACATAGCCCATCTGTAAACAGCCCATCCTACTACCTCATCCCCATACTGTATTTATTTATTTATCTTGCTCCTTTGCACACCAGTAACTTGCACATTTTTCTTCTGCACATCTACCATCCTAGTGTTTAATTGCTATATTGTAATTACCTCGCCACCATGTCCTATTTATTGCCCTACCTCCCTTATCTTACCTCATTTGCACTCACTGTATATAGACCTATTATAAAAAAAAAAAATTACTTTATTATTAGCTGTATGTTTGTGTATTCCATGTGTAACTCTTGCTGTGCTTTATCTTGGCCAGGTCGCAGTTGTAAATGAGAACTTGTTCTCAACTAGCCTACCTGGTTAAATAAAGGTAAAATAAATAAAAAATAATAAAATAATAAAAATTCTGTCTTTAATGAAGCCGTTTTGTGGGAAAAAGTTGTTCTGATTGGCTGGGCCTGGCTCCCAAGTGTGTGGGCCTATGCCTTCCCAGGCCAACCCATGGCTGTGCCCCTGCCCAGTCATGAGAAATCCATAAATTATGACCTAAAATATTTATTTAATTTGACTGATTTCCTTATATGAACTGTAACTCTGTAAAATTATTAAATGAATGCATGTTGCATTTATATTTTTGTTCAGTATACAGTGAGGGAAAAAAGTATTTGATCCCCTGCTGATTTTGTACGTTTGCCCACTGACAAAGAAATGATCAGTCTATAATTTTAATGGTAGGTTTATTTGAACAGTGAGAAACAGAATAACAACAAAAAAATCCAGACAAACGCATGTGAAAAATGTTATAAATTGATTTGCATTTTAATGAGGGAAATAAGTATTTGACCCTTGGTGGCAAAACCCTTGTTGGCAATCACAGAGGTCAGACGTTTCTTGTAGTTGGCCACCAGGTTTGCACATATCTCAGGAGGGATTGTGTCCCACTCCTCTTTGCAGATCTTCTCCAAGTCATTAAGGTTTCGAGGCTGACGTTTGGCAACTCGAACCTTCAGCTCCCTCCACAGATTTTCTATGGGATTAAGGTCTGGAGACTGGCTAGGCAACTCCAGGACCTTAATGTGCTTTTTCTTGAGCCACTCCTTTGTTGCCTTGGCCGTGTGTTTTGGGTCATTGTCATACTGGAATACCCATCCACGACCCATTTTCAATGCCCTGGCTGAGGGAAGGAGGTTCTCACCCAAGATTTGACGGTACATGGCCCCGTCCATCGTCCCTTTGATGCAGTGAAGTTGTCCTGTCCCCTTAGCAGAAAAACACCCCCAAAGCATAATGTTTCCACCTCCATGTTTGACGGTGGGGATGGTGTTCTTGGGGTCATAGGCAGCATTCCTCCTCCTCCAAACACGGCGAGTTGAGTTGATGCCAAAGAGCTCCATTTTGGTCTCATCTGACCACAACACTTTCACCCAGTTGTCCTCTGAATCATTCAGATGTTCATTGGCAAACTTCAGACGGGCATGTATATGTGCTTTCTTGAGCAGGGGACATTGCGGGCGCTGCAGGATTTCAGTCCTTCACGGCGTAGTGTGTTAGCAATTGTTTTCTTGGTGACTATGGTCCCAGCTGCCTTGAGATCATTGACAAGATCCTCCCGTGTAGTTCTGGGCTGATTCCTCACTATTCTCATGATCATTGCAACTCCACGAGGTGAGATCTTGCATGGAGCCCCAGGCCGAGGGAGATTGACAGTTCTTTTGTGTTTCTTCCATTTGCGAATAATCGCACCAAGCTGCTTGGCGATGGTCTTGTAGCCCATTCCAGCCTTGTGTAGGTCTACAATCGTGTCCCTGACATCCTTGGAGAGCTCTTTGGTCTTGGCCATGGTGGAGAGTTTGGAATCTGATTTATTGATTGCTTCTGTGGACAGGTGTCTTTTATACAGGTAACAAGGTGAGATTAGGAGCACTCCCTTAAAGAGTGTGCTCCTAATCTCAGCTCGTTACCTGTATACATGACACCTGGGAGCCAGAAATCTTTCTGATTGAGAGGGGGTCAAATACTTATTTCCCTCATTAAAATGCAAATCAATTAATAACATTTTTCACATGCGTTTTTCAGGATTTTTTTGTTGTTATTCTGTCTCTCACTGTTCAAATAAACCTACCATTAAAATTATAGACTGATAATTTCTTTGTCAGTGGGCAAACGTACAAAATCCACAGGGGATCAAATACTTTTTTCCCTCACTGTATATATAGAGCACCACTAAGCATGACCAATCAATAATTGGATTAAGCAATCAGGAAGTAAGCTAGCTTCATGAAAGGTCAGAGTGATCTTACATTTTGTTTTCTTTCTGGCACTGATTTGTCACTTGCCCATGTGTAATATTACATAATTAAGACATACTATAGTTACTATGTATGAAATCAGTGTTCATCTAACATTTACAGAACAGCTAGCCAGTTGTCAATGTATTACATCAGGGGTGTAGGGCCAACCCCTCTCCTGAAGAACCAACACTGCTCCACATGACAATGAGGACACCTCTGTTATGTCAGGTTTATCTTTGTCTGGAGACATGCTTAGCTGTAATGTTGAAAGATTCTAATGCCACATTATAACATGTCTGAGTCATGTCTGAAATGGAATATTTAATCAATTAAAGACAAGGGAGACCTGAGATATGAAATGCAAACACATTCAGATGGAGAATGCGTGAAGTTTGGTGTGTGTATGCGTGTGTGCAGGTGTATGAATGAGCCTGTGTGGTTTTGTGTAATCATGTATTCTCTTTTACCTTGTATCAGAGGCTAAGATCACGGTGATGTCAACACCTCCAACACCTAAACCTCTGTTCTCGTCCCTGTGACAGGCTTCCCCAAGCACACAGCGGGCCCACAATGCCTGCACTGATTAAATGTGATTATTCATTTGCCGGAGCACTTTGAGAAAACAACATGAAATTATCGGGTTAGCATCTATTTGCAGTAATCATCACACTTCATTTCTCCATGCAGGACTGTGACTGAATTATTCCCACTATGAATCTGATTAGGCGACAGATGTAGACGTGCAAAAGAACATCCACTTCACAAAACTGTGGGAGAAAGTCGAGTGGGAGTGGGTTGATTGCTTCGGCTCCTTCTTCTTCTTGAACCCCGTTCTTTCCCTCAGACATCAGCACCCCTGCACACATCCACATAGTCACACACACATTCACACTCACACTCCAATGCAGTTTACCTACCTGATACTGCATTCTCCTTAGTTTTGATGGCAAATGCACCAGAAAAAAATATTGTTCACATCCTTCCTACACATGAATTTTAATGCCAGTCTGTCAAGGTGGGTGGAATTATTTTCCCTTCCTCCGTGCATCTAATATGCCACATGCTCATAATGATAAGGCTACATAATGTGTAGTACTACTCAAATAACACCCAAACACACACACACACTATAAACCTCAATCTGTCCACTGAGCTCATGCAGTTGTGCTGTTGTGTTGTCAAGACTAGTTGATGTATGTAAATCTAACATACTGGTCACATAGTGTTAACAACCCACTGTTTTCATCTGTCATCGTGACTAAAATACTCCATTTGATTAGATGTGGCTGTCGAGAAGCGAGGGGTGCATCTTTACTCTGAACATATAAACTATAGTTTTGACGTAAAGACATTTAAAGCAATAAATCAGTTACAATGATCTCTAAGTGGTCATCTGTGTCCTTTAATTCAATTCACAATGGTTACATTTGTAAGGCAAATTTTCCCCAAAATGTAAAATGAAGAAAGATAATAGGTTATGTTGGATAAATGGTGACATTAATGGTGACTTCAATTCCTATCATTAAGAGCACTCTCTTCAACTCTAAGCAAAGGACCAAAGGAGGGGGTGTTTCAGAATCACCTTTTTTCCCCAAGTACATTTACACATACCTAGAATTTGATTAGTGAATAGGTGCTGCCAGCAATAGACAATATACAAACAGAATACAGACACAAGTCCACAGATATCATACAGAATATCAAATATCGTAACAGTAAACTCTGGAGGACAGGCTGATTGCAGTTGGAATATACAATTTACAGAGGGTATATATCTATATACTGTCAGCAGAGGGAGGGATGCTGCCATGGCAAATACACTGAGTGTACAAAACATTATTTAACATTTTAATAATTTATCAGACGCTCTTATCCAGAGCGACTTACAGTAGTGAGTGCATATTTGTTTTAACATTTTCATGAGCACCTGCTCTTTCCGTGACATATATTGACCAGGTGAATCCTGGTGAAAGCTATGATCCTTTATTCATGTCACTTGTTAAATCCACATCAATCAGTGTCCTTCATCTACCTTAGATTGAAATTGATGAAAACCAAGCACAGCTCCACAAAAGTCACTAGTGAGAGCCAACGCCCTACACGTCTATTCTGAGTGAAACCAGCAAGCGCTTCTGAGGCCAGCAATTCAGAAAGGGCAGGCAATCCCATCTGAGAACCCAATCTGTTCAATAGCATCCCCCACCCACCCCATCCTGTGGACACCACCAGCACCCTTCTCCACAGAGTGTGTGTGTGTGTGTGTGTGTGTGTGTGTGTGTGTGTGTGTGTGTGTGTGTGTGTGTGTGTGTGTGTGTGTGTGTGTGTGTGTGTGTGTGTGTGTGTGTGTGTGTGTGTGTGTGTGTGTGTGTGTGTGTGTGTGTGTGTGTGTGTGTGTGCGTGCGTGCGTGTGTGTGTTATGTGTATGTGTTGTAAAAAGCACTCCCCGGGTATTAGAAACCGTCAAAAACATAAAAGAATAACCCCAATCACCTTTTGAAAGGATTACATCCATTGACATTTTGACATTTGTTTGCACAAATTATATTTCCGTTTTGGAAATGCGAGCTATCTGTCTGGCTGCCAAGAGGCTGGTAGCTGGGGAGGGATCTTGAGCGACTGGGTTTCACTTGATTAGTTGTGGTGCCAGGACAACAACCTCTCTTTCAACATCAGCAAGACAAATGAGCTGATCGTGGACTACAGGAAACGAAGGGGCTGTAGTGCAGTTCCACGGTGTCGACATCACTAAGTATCTTTCATGGTCCAAACACACCAACACAGTCGTGAAGAGGGCACGACATCGGTTCTTCCCCGTCAGGAGGATGAAAAGATTTGGCATGGGCCCTCAGATCCACCAAGCAGCTGCATCACCATTTGGTATGGCAACTGACCGCAAGGCGCTACAGAGGGTAGTGCGTACGGACCTTTATACCAGGCGGTGTCAGAAGAAGGCCCTAAAATTGTCAAAGACTCCAGCCAGTCATACTTTATTCTCTGCTACTGCACGGCAAGCGGTACCGATGCACCAAGTCTGGAACCAACAAGACCCTGAACAGCTTCTACCCTCAAGCCAAGACTGCTAAATAGTCAGTTAAATAGTTAACCAAATAGCTACCCGGACTATCTGCATTGACCCTTTTTACACTAAAATTTTTTACTCATCTCATATCCTGCTGGTACTGTTTATTATCTCTCACTTTATTCCTAGTTATATGTAATATCTACCTAATTAACTCATACCCCTGCACATTGACTCTGTACTGGTACCCTGTGTATATAGCCAAGTTATCGTTACTCATTGTGTACTTATTATTACTTTTATTATGTGTTTTACTTTTCTATTATTTCTATATTTTCTTTCTCTCTGCATTGTTGGGAAGCACTTTAAGTCTACTCCTGTTGTTTACTAAGTGATATATAACATTTTTTATGATTTAGTTGAGATGGATGCAAGTTCGTGTGGAGAGCCCAGACATGTCGGTCAATACAGGTGGCAGGGGGAAATTAGATAAATGCAGTTAGGAATCAAGCCCACGCTGAGGTAATGCGAGACATGGCCAAGATTTGGTATATTATCAATGTAATACCCTGTTAAAACCATGTATTAGTAACACTGCATTTTACTGTCAAGACAAGTTTGTTTTGCATTGCATCAAACACTTGTGTTTTCTTTAATGTACAAATTTCAATGAAACAACATGTCAATCCTTTGAGAGTCACTGTTGGTGGAATTCTCTAATGTGCCGTCCACTTCATTATTTTGACATTTGACATTCAAGTAAACTAAAGTAGCATGGTTTGGTTTGGCCAATGAGCCGCTTGTTAAGTTTTTGGGCCAATCACTTTTGCTGTTGGGAGGAAAACTCATTGGGTGTCTGGCTTGTGATGCTGCTCAAGAGACATGAGGGAGAGAGAGACAGACACTAATGTTATTGAGCTTAAACATGTGAAAAGATTATAAATTGCATTTAGCAAAGACTGTTTCTTCATCTTACCTGTTACAACTCTAGAGAAAGTCTAGTTAAAATACTGAATTTACCTGAAATCGGCTTCTCTGGAGAATTTAGCTAGCCTAGCTTGTCTTCTTTTGTGACTCTTTTCTATTGCGTGCAGGGCATTTTCCGCCATGGATCACAGAGAGGCATCAGCCCTGAAATGTTTGTTTCAGGGGGTTTGCTGAATCATTCGTCTTCTATCAACATTCATTGAGCTCCAACCAATGCCAAAGTTAGCTTGCACTCTATATCTGTGGGTTATATTTGTATTCCTATATTGTGATTGATTGTGCTGTGTTACTGATCATTTATATTTACTACAGTAGCTAAGGCTGTGTTTAGACAGGCAGCCAAATTCTTCAATTTTTTCCACTAATTGGTCTTTTGACCAATCGCATCAGATTTGTTCACACCAGATATTTTTTCAGAGCTGATCTGCTTGGTTAAAAGACCAATTGGTGAAAAACAATTGCAGAATTGGGCTGCCTGTCTGAGCATAGCCTAATACACTAAAGTCAAATTGCATACAGTTTGTGGTTGTATTTGCATTGAGTCTTTGTCCTTTTGGTGGTGGACCATTGATATACACGGGAAACTGTTTGGCATGAAAAACCACAACCACAAAAAAGAATCACAATACCAAAGAATGCTAAAGTTTAGAAAGAATTATCATAAAAATAAGTTAAAGATTCAAGGCAACAATGTGCAAGTGTCATTCTTTATTTTTAAGTTGAAATATTATGCAACATATAGTATAATTACCATTTTATTGTTATTGTTGTTAGTATAGATGTGTGCTATAGCAATACTAATTTGAGAACATTTGCATTAATTTCCATGCACTTTACATTATCTCAGGGTTGAGGACGGTAGCTAGAGACCAAACCCTATGATCGTAACACCTATTCATTTGCTTTATTAGACCAAGCAAACTCTTAGTCTGCTTTGATCAGGTCCCTGGGTACCGTTTATTCATTTACTATACTCTTCTCATTCCAAGCTGCAGCTGGAGTCTTCAGATTGTAGAAAACCCTCCTCCTGCTTCTCAGGAGAGAACAAAGTAAACAACAGACACTTGAGGATTGGACTTAATTAATTAGGTGCTTTTGATAAACAACATTTAAATACTTTCAGAGAAATTACATGATGTAAGGCTGAGATCTAATGCACTAGTCAAGTAGCACAACTATTGTACAATCAAATTGTAAGCACCTTTAGGGGATTGCATGACCATCTTCATCAGAATTTGGGGGAGAGTTGCTAAATAAAAAGCAGTGTGCATTCAAACAGGTTGATTACTGTTGAGGCCAATTGACCAAGTGGTTGATAATGGAAAAGGAAAGGAATTAAATAAGAATGCAAATAGATAAGCATCAAAATGTATCTAAAGAGATTTCATAATCTTTTGACAATTGCTACATTATGACCCATCCTAAATGCCCAGAGCAGTCAAAAATGTGATTTTCCTTAGTTTTATATATATTTCCACACTGAGGTTGGAATAATACTGTGACATTTTGAAAATGATGATAATGCCCTTTTAGTGTAAGAGCTGTTTGAAAAGACTGCATGTTTTGGTGGGATGGAGTTTTGGCCTTCCTTGTGATACCACCAGGCGGTAAATTAGCTAATACACCAATAAGAGAGAGAGTTCCAAGCCTCTCTGACAATAACAATTAGTTTTCAGTTTTCCCCTTAATTGTTACCCAGAAATGATTTGATATTGAGATAAAACAGTTGCATTGGACCTTTAGAAATAATGCCTCTCAATAAGGAGATTCTAACTTTTTAGAGAACCTGATCTAAAGAGATCCCACCAGGAACATGCAAATGGTTTCAATGGGGGTCACCCATCTACACGACTGCACCTGTTCGGGAGCGGCGGCAGTGTTCGGAGGTTTGGAGAGTTTGGCGTGCCCAAAGTAAAATGCCTGTTACTCAGGCCCAGAAACTAAGATATGCACATAATTAGTAGTATTGGATAGAAAACACTCCGATGTTTCTAAGACTGTTCAAATAATGTCTGTAAGTATAACAGTACTGATTTGGCAGGCAAAAATCAGAGGAAAATCCATCCAGAAAATCAGATTTTGTGACGACACACTTTTCCCATTGACATGCTATTGAAAGCAGGGGATCCAGCTCCCAGATTGCAGTACCTATGGCTTCCACTAGATGTCAACAGTCTTTAGACAAGGTTTCATGCATTTATTTTGAAAAACCAAGGAGTAAGAGCTGTTTTTGTCAGTGGAATAAGGAGGTGACTCTTTTGCTTGGTGCGCTTGACCGAGAGAGCGCGCTTCGGTTTTTTCTATCGCCCAGGGTATTGAAATATTATCATTTATATACATATTTAGTGTACCTGAGGATCGATTAGAAACATTGTTTGAGTTTTTTAGACAAAGTTTATAGGTCAGTTTTTTCCGTTTTATATGTCTTGTATATTGGACGAGTTGGACGGTGGATTTCTGAACAAAATAAACTGAGCTTTTGGGACATAAAGAGGGACTTTTTCAAACAAAATGAATATTTATTATGCTGCTGGGAGCCTTTGGATTGCCATCAGAAGAAGATCTTCAAAGGTAAGCGATTTATTTTATTTCTATTTCTGAGTTTTGTGACACCCGTGTTGGTTATGTTACTATGCTAATGCAGGACAATGCAGGGCACTGTCCTCAGACAATCAAATGTTATGCTTTCGCCATAAAGCCTTTTTGAAATCTGACAATGCTGTGAGATTACCAAGATTCTAATCTTTTGAAGAGTGTGCAACACTTGTATTTTCATGAATGTTTAATATAACTTTTTTGTATTTTTTGTATTTGGCGCTCTGCATTTTTCCGGATGTTGTTGTAGGTGGCCCGGCAGCGGGCCTTGCGCACTAGGTGCTCCCTAAGAGGTTGTACCCATGTTGACATGGATGGCACAGCAATAAGCCTTTGCTTCTTTAGCCTAGATTCTGCTACTTAGTGTGCAGTCCCATTAATCTATGAAACCGGAATAGTATAATGGATGGAGAGCAGAACACATGAGAGAGAGCATGCTATGTCCTGCATTATTTAGACATAACAAATAATAGATGTGGAGACCCTCAAACGTTAAATGACCTGTAGGAGAGATGATGAAGTACCTTTAGTGCATGCACGCAGCATTAGCAGAGGAGTCATTTCATTACTTCGATAAGTAAAATTGATTCAATGCCCATATATCAGCAGGAATGAAAAAAGTACTGAAATATCCTACTCAAGCAGAAGTACTGTTAATTTAATTACATTTTACTCAAGTAGAAGTAAAATTACTGGTGTAAAAATATACCTTGATATTTAGCTAATTTCACTAAGGTTACCTGAATGATGTCACTCATGATCTTTCCAAGCATTAAATTGAAAAAAGAAGAGAGCAAATGAATGGTAGAAAAAAAACAAAGGATTTACAAGCAATACAAAATAAAGTGCATAAACAATAGTTGCCAGACTTCAATACATGTTTTACTCCAGCAGTAAACTTACCTAATTCTTTCACCCATTCAATCACACATTCACCCCTCTTTTACTTGTTACTTGTCCATGGGACTGGCTGACATTCACTCACCCATTCACTCTTCCCCTCACTCCCTCTTTCCTTCACTACCTCTTACTTCCTCACTCACTCACTCACAAACTCCCTCTTTCACTCACTCACCAAGGGTGGAAAGAGTACTGAAATATAATACTCAAGTAGAAGTAAAATTACTGACTTAAAAAAATACAACAAAAGTGCAAGTACTCAGAAAAAAATTAATTACAGTAAAAAGAGTAGCTGTAATGACTTACTTTACAAACCTGCATATCAGTCTATCTAAATTATTCAGTGTCTTTATACATGCATGAAGCTAAGCTAAACACAACACAACAGGGGAAATAGTCAACTTTTCGTGAAAGATTGCATGTTTTACTTATTCATTCCTATGATAAGTAACTTTCGGTGTTCCTCCTTTGCAATGTATGAAGGTTTCAGGGATGTGAAGGCTCTTTACCCAGCCTCCTTTACTTCAGCCCTTTATTTGTACTTCTTTATTAACTTCTTAGGGATCACTGCACAACTTGACCGTTTTGGAGAGCCTGGCGTGCCCAAAGTAAAATGCCTCCCATTCAGGCCCAGAAAATAGGATATGCACATATTTGGTACCATTGGATAGGAAACACTCTGAATTTTGTAACCATTTGTCTGTGAGTAAAACAGAACGGATATGGCAGGCAAAACCCCGAGGAATTTCTGTCCTGGAGAAAGTGGTTTTCACAGAGTGCCTCATTTGGAACCCCTCCCTCATGAAAATGCCCATAAAAGGGCATATGAATGCAGTACCTATCGCTTCCTCTGGATGTCCTTTGTCTCTAGAAAGTGGTTTCATGCTGTTCAGATGAGTTAGAACAGAGAAGAAGAGAGAATCAGGAAGTGCCTCTTTGGAACTCTGTAGGACTGGGCACGCGCTCTCGCCAAGCGCGCACTGTGTTTCCCTCGGTCTGTAGAGCTCAGTTTATATTCCGGTTGATTTATTATAGTAAATATACGTAAAAGTGTTCCTAAGGATACATTTAAAATGATGTTTGATTGTTCTTGGACAAGTTTATAGGTATAAGATGAACGAGTTCGCGCCACGTTTCAATGGACTAGTGGAGGCTGTCGTTTCTGACTATGACGCGTGAACCAAATGGAGATTTATGGATATAATACATGACTTTTTCTAACAAAAGAACCATGGATTGTCTTCGTTGGACACTTAGGATGACCTCAGCAGAAGTTCTTCAACAGGTAATTGATTTGTTTTTGCTGTGAAATGTGTTATGTGTGTGCCAAGCTGGCTAATGAATTCATGGCTATGTGAAAAGTATGTGAGGTGCTGTCCTCAAACAATCAAATGTAGTGCTTTCGCCGTAAAGCCTTTTTGAAATCTGACAACGCTGTGATATTGCCAAGAAACAGAGCTTTTGATGAGTATGAAACACTTGTATATTGGTGGATTTTTAATAATTCAACTTTGGGATTTTGAATTTGGCGCTTTACATTTTACCTGGTGGTGTCGGGAGTGGGTCGCTAGCGCCCCAATGATCCCTGAGAGGTTAATGCATAGACCCTGTACCAGTGGTCTAGTTAATCAGATGAATATCTATCCTTACAACATGCATGCTATGGTAAGTAATGAAATACTGCCCTAAGAGGAGCCTTGTTTGGACTCCCTATACTGTAAGTGTCTGAAAAAGGAAATTGCTTCCTCTCAATTCTCATGTATCAAATCTTGTGTTATGACATAACATCATTTGGTAACCATTAATTTTACAGTACAGTAATTATGAGGTAATAAGTAGGTAAAAACCTAGTAAGAAAAAAGAAATACATGGTAACAATTTAGTCCAAAAACATACTTACTAGGAACAAAGCAAATAAGTACTACATATTTACTTAGTAAATACAAAATAACAACATGTAATTATATAGTAGTACCCTTAAACCCAAAGGTAGGTATTGAGGACCTTAAAAGTAGGTACAAGTTACTTATTATGTAAATACATAGCAACAACATCTGCAGATATTTTGTTTATTTATTACCACATACTTACCACATCAATAACTTCAAGTCAATCATTCTGATATTGCTATTCTCTCACAATGTTTCTATATACTTTGCCTTTAATTACCATGTATGTTTGTATTAAAACCCCCAAGGTCAATGTCGGCTCCCCGTGGAAATCTAAATAGCATAATAAAAAAATCCCCATAAAAATCCATCAGTTTAAGCTAGAGAAAGTGTTCAGACCCCTTGACTTTATCCACATTTTGTTACGTTACAGCATTATTCCAAATTTGATAAAAAAAATAAATAATCATCAATCTTCACACAATATCCTAAAATGACAAAATGAAAACAGGTTTCTATAAATTTTTGCAAATGTATTAAAAATGAACAAACAGAAATACCTTATATACATTAGTATTCAGACGCTATGAGACTCAAAATTTTGCTCAGGTGCATCCTGTTTCCATTGATCATCCCTGATGTTTCTATAACTTGATTGGAGTCCACCTGTGGTAAATTTAATTGATTGGACATGATTTGGAAAGGCGCACCCCTGGCAATATAAGGTCCCACAGTTGACAGTGCATGTCGGAGCAAAAACAAAGCCATGAGGTTGTAGGAATTGTCCGTAGAGCACCGAGACAGGATTGTGTTGAATTGAAGGTCCCCAAGAACACAGTGGCCTCATTCATTCTTAAATGGAAGAAATGTGGAATCATCAAAAGAGCTGGCAGCCTGGCCAAAATGAGCACTCGGGGGAGAAGGGCCTTTTTCAGGGAGGTGACCAAGAACCCAATGGTGACTCTGACAGAGCTCCAGAGTTCCTCTGTGGAGATGGGAGAAACTTCCAGAAGGACAACCATCTCTACAGCACTCCAACAATTAGGCCTTAATTGTAGAGTGGCCAGACGGAATAAACTCCTCAGTAAAAGGCACATGACAGCCCACTTGGAGTTTGCCAAAAGTCACTTAAAGCGTCTCAGACCATGAGAAACAAGATTTTCTCGTCTGATGAAACCAAGATTGAACTCTTTGGCCTGAATGCCAAGCGTCACGTCTGGAGGAAACCTGTCACAATCCATATGGTGATGCATGGTGGGGGCAGCATCATGCTGTGGGGATGATTTTCAGCGGCAGGGACTGGGAGACTAGTCAGGATCAAGGGAAAAAGGATCGGAGCAAAGTACAGAAATATCCTTGATGAAAACCTGCTCCAGAGTGCTCATGACCTCAGACTAGGGCAAACGAGCACCTTATAACAGGATAATGACCCTAAGCACACAGCCAAGACAACTCAGTAGTGACTTCAGGACAAGTCTCTGAATGTTCTTAAGTGGCCCAGCCAGCGCCCGGACATCTCTGGAGAGACCTGATAATAGCTGTGCAGTGACGCTCCTCATCCAACCTGACAGAGCTTGAGAGGATCTGCAGAGAAGGATGGGAGAAACTCCCCAAATACAGGTGTGCCAAGCTTGCATCATACCCAAGAAGGCTCGAGGCTGTAATCGCTGCCAAAGGTGCTTCAACAAAGTATTGAGTAAAGGGTCTGGATACTTGTACAAATGTGATCTTTTTATATTTTTTTTACAAATTTCTTTAACAATCTGTGTTTGCATTGTCATTATGGGGTATTGTGTTTAGATAGATGAGAGAAAAAAATACAATTTCATCAATTTTAGAATAAGGCTGTATTGTAACAAAATACGGAAAAAGTCAAAGGGGTCTTTCCGAATGCATGTGGACACCCCTTCAAATTAGTGGATAGGATATTTCAGCCACACCTGTTGCTGACAGGTGTTTAAAATAGAGCACACCGCCATGCAATCTCCATAGTTAACATTGGCAGTAGAATGGTCTTACTGAATAATATTTAAAGAACATATTTTTTCCATCTTCGTAACATTGTAAAAACACAGAAAAGCTAATATATGCTTTTGTCACTTCTAAGCTGATTTTTTTGACCACAATGATGAAATGGGACAGTGAAAGGTGAACGATAGCTGACAAGAAAGAGGTAAGTTATTCAGTAGAGAAATTAGCTAACCAACTAACTAGCAAGCTAATCAACAATGATTTCAATTCTGAAATTGAAGTAGATAGTTATTTGGTCTTCTGTTATTAAAACAGGCTATTGATGAGGCAAGCTAGGTTAACTTCAGCTAGCTAGGAGGCTAACGAGCTAATGTTAGTTAACTAACTAGCTAGCTAACATTTAACCATGTGGTTTAACCAAAACCAAGTTGGTTTAATTTTCAATACTGCCTCGGGTTTAACTGAAAGCATTGTAGCTAAGACGAGGAGGGGATTTAGTAGAGGAGGACTTGAAAAACCAGCATGACTGAGCGGCAGAAGAGGGCGGGAAGGCAGGGTGAGAACAGACAGGGAAGATGTCATACTCCGAATAATAGCCACTATTGTAAACCGCTAAGCGCATACTTCGAGATACAGTCTGATTGAAATAAAGATTTGATAACTTTTACTCTGTCAGTTTTTCTGCAGTCACAATAAATGAGAATGACCTCAAACCATTTCTCTCTCTCCAGCCCTCTTTCCATGCAGGTCTACTGTCATTAATATGTGGTGGTAAAGTTCTTCTCTGTTCAGCTGACAGAGACAGGAGATACAGGAGTCCAGTAACCTTAGCTCGCCTCTATGCACAGAGCTCTAGTGAATTCCTACAGGTAACCTTGACATTCACCAATCACCCCCGTAATTTAAGTAAAGATTTGGCCATGTTTTATGTTATACTGTTTTTGTGCATCTCTGAGCGATGTTCTATCGATTCCCTCGGTCAATTCATGTTTTCATGTGTATCTGAGATATTGTCGTTCAAGCAGGCAGAAATTCAGCCGGTATGACGTAGCATTGAGATAAAGCCACTCTCACTACACTGGAAGTTAATAGGAATACGACTTTTAGATTGCGAACACGTCTATCATACATGTCAGATTTCAATACTGGTCATGTCATAATGCGGTGGGTTGTCTTCTCTCGAATAAGCCATTGATCATATTTTTGCAATATTTCTACCTTGAGAAATGTGTAATTTAACAGAGGGTCTAACACATTTCTCCTATTTGTCTGCCTCTTCAGTCCAGGGTGCATTGCATTGTGCCGTTACTAATGTCAGACTCCACTCTGAGGCACATTGATCTGCAGGTTGAAGATGGTGAGATTGTAGACTCCTAAATTGATAGTGCAGTTTGTTTAGGCGATTTCATAACTAACTAGCTAATTCACATGCGGATATTGACTTTGGTATTCATGTGTGTAGCTATGTTTGCTAGCCAGCCAGCCCATAGAGATAGCATTGCATTGTGGGCTTTCTAGTCAAATTGAGGTGAAACAGATTTCAACAACGATTTTCACATGTTACTACCAACCTTATTATAACGACGAAAAAATATTGTTCTCACATATTAGTGTTACGTAACACTGTAAATTATAGCAACGAGTAGTTTTGTGGGGATCTTTCCTTTAATTAATCATTAGTGGTACTGAGAGTTCCTCAAATTTCTTGTACGCTCTATGAAAGCATTGTGCATTGGACATTTGTCACATAATGAGGATGACGACCAACTGCTTTCTATTGGTTAGAAAGATTGCTCTATACAGAGGATGGTAGAGCAGGTAAGGGATGAAGTGAAAACCTATAGGAGGACAGCTTACCACGAGGTGGGTTGGGCATGAAATGACAGCAGGCTGATCAATTTATTTAGAATTCAAAGCATGGCTACCACATTATTTTGCAGCGATACGCCATCCCATCTGGTTAGAGCTTAGTGGGACTATCATTTGTTTTTCAACAGGACAATGACACAACACACCTCCAGGCTGTGCAAGGGCTATTTTACCAAGAAGGAGAGAGTGATGGAGTGCTGCATCAGATGACCTGGCCTCCACAATCACCCGACCTCAACCCAATTGAGATGGTTTGGGATGAGTTGGATCGCAGAGTGAAGGAAAAGCAGCCAACAAGTACTCAGCATATGTGGGAACTCCTTCAAGACTGTTGGGAAAGCATCCCAGAATGCCAAGAGTGTGCAAAGCTGTCATCAGCTACTTTGAAGAATCTCAAATATAAAATATATTTTTATTTGTTTAAAAAAACTTTGGTTACTACATGATTCCATATGTGTTGTTTCATAGTTTTGATGTCTTCACTATAATTCAACAATGTAGACAATAGTAAAAATAAAGAAAAACCTTTGAATGTGTCACGACTTCCACCGAAGTCGGTCCCTCTCCTTGCTCGGGCGGTGTTCGGCGGTCGACGTCACCAGTTTTCTAACCATCACCGCTCCTCTTTTTTGTGTGTCCTTTGGTTTTGTCGTTATTGTTTACACCTGTTGTTAATTATCTCCCAATCACGCTCCTATATATATTCCTTCCTTCCCCTCTTTCCCCTGTGTGTGATTGTTTCAGTGTAGTATCCCAGTCTGTGTACTGAGTGCTGTTAGATTTTGGTTCTCGTTGTTTCCGGGTTGTTTGTTCGTTATTTTTGATTGTGTGGGTATTTTGCTTCACCAGCGTGTATTGTACTTTGACGGGTGGCTTTATTAAATAATCTTTTCACACGCATCTCAACCTCCTGCACCTGACTCCTTTCCACTACGGAAACACTGCCTTGACAGAATCACGCACCGACAAATGGAGTCAGCAGGAGCAGCTGCCCCGGTTTGTGGAGTAGAGGAACGTGTCCGAGAGCATTCGGCAATGCTCCAACATCTCGGTGCCACAATGGTTCGCGTGGTCCAAACTTTGGATCGCTGGGAGAGACAGGAGGTCTCCCCAGCGCCTCGATAAACCCATCTGGGGTTATCTCTACCTGTCCCTCCGGTATCCGGTCCCAGTGGGATTCGTCTCTCCTTTTTACTACAACTGGACCTATACCTGGCCACCGCGCATCCAGCTCCCTCAGGAAGGGAGAGAGTGTCCACCCTTGTCTCCTGTCTCTCGGGGAGAGCGCTGGAGTGGGCTAACGCCGTGTGGGGAGAGGGAGACGCGGCGTTGGACCATTTTGAGGAGTTTACCCGTCGCTTCCGGGCAGTGTTCAACCATCCACCCGAGGGGAGAGCGGCGGGGTAACGGCTCTTCTATTTGAGACAGGGGACAAGGAGCGCACAGGAGTTTGCCCTTGAGTTTTGGATGTTGGCTGCAGGAGCGGACTGGAATGAAAGGGTTCTCATTGACCATTATAGGTGTAGCCTACGTGAGGACATCCGGCGGGAACTGGGCTGCAGGGATGACACCGTGACTTTCGACCAACTGGTGGATCGGTCCATCCGGTTGGATAACCTGCTGGTCACCCGTGGACGTCCAGAGAGGGTCCTGTCGGCTCCACCTTCCGGCATCCTCTCTTCGGATTCCATGGAGCTAGGAGGGGCTGCACGTAGGGAGGCTGGAGGAGGGGCTTTCACCTGCACCATCTGTGGCCACAGAGGGCACACTGCTGGTCGGTGCCGGGTTGGTCCTTCTGGGAGTAGAGGCAGCAGGCAGGGCACTCTGGCGTCACCCCAGGTGAGTCTGCACCACACTCATCTAGAGTCCTCTGTTAACCAGCTGTTTGTGTCTGTTTGTTTCCCTGATTTTTCCCCGCATTCCCAGCATAAGGCCCTCGTTGATTCAGGCGCAGCTGGGAATTTCATGGACAGAGCGCTCACTCTTAGTTTAGAGATTCCCCTTACCCCTGTGGTCAGACCTTTCCCTGTTCATGCTCTGGATAGTCGACCATTAGGGTCCGGTATAATCAGGGAGCCCACCATCTCTCTCACCATGGTAACGCAGGGGAGGCACGAGGAGAGAATCAGTCTCTTTCTCATTGACTCTCCTGCGTTTCCTGTGGTAAGAGGCCTTCCCTGGTTAGCCTTACATGACCCCACTATTTCCTGGCAACAGAGGGCTCTCACGGGGTGGTCGCGAGAGTGCTCGAGGAGGTGTGTAGGGGTTTCCGTTGGTGCGACCACGGTGGAAAGTCCAGACCAGGTCTCCACCGAGCACATCCCTCCGAACACATACATGTTCTTCCAGCAGGCCGTCTCCTTCCTAGGGTATTGCATTTCCACGTCTGGGGTGGAGATGGAGAGTGACCACATTGCAGCTGTGCGTAATTGGCCGACTCCCATCACGGTAAAGGAGGTGCAGCGATTTTTAGGGTTTGCCAATTACTACCGGAGATTTATCCGGGGTTTTGGTCAGGTGACTGCTCCCATTACTTCACTGCTGAAGGGGGGGTCCGGTGAGTCTGCAGTGGTCAGTGGAGGCGGACAGGGTTTTTGGGCACCTGAGGGCTTTGATCACCTCGGCTCCAGTGCTGGCTCACCCGGATCCTTCTTTGGCGTTCATAGTAGAGGTGGATGCGTCCGAGGCTGGGATAGGAGCCGTGCTCTCCCAGCGCTCAGGCACGCCACTGTAACTCCGTCCCTGTGCTTTCTTACCTAAGGGACGCGGATGGCATTTGCTGTATGTTTGATGAGAAACTGCATATTGCAAATGTACGCTCCCTTACTAGACGTCCGAAATTGTTTCTAAAATAGGCCGGCGGTGTCGGGCCGTGCCCCAGGGCCAAATCTTCCAGGAAGTCATCAAACAAACTTTCTCGGACATTCGGTGTCCGTTTAATAAAATAAATTCATTTTTGTCATTTTTCCGCCCTTCAGGTTAATCCCACCAGATGGCGAATGCCTTCTTATCCTCTCAGGGATCACTGCACAACTTGACCATTTTGGAGAGCCTGGCGTGCCCAAAGTAAAATGCCTCCCATTCAGGCCCAGAAAATAGGATATGCACATATTTGGTACCATTGGATAGGAAACACTCTGAATTTTGTAAAACTGTTAACCATTTGTCTGTGAGTAAAACAGAACGGATATGGCAGGCAAAACCCCGAGGAATTTCTGTCCTGGAGAAAGTGGTTTTCACAGAGTGCCTCATTTGGAACCCCTCCCTCATGAAAATGCCCATATAAGGGCATATGAATGCAGTACCTATCGCTTCCTCTGGATGTCCACAGTCTCGAGNCCGGTTGATTTATTATAGTAAATATACGTAAAAGTGTTCCTAAGGATACATTTAAAACTATGTTTGATTGTTCTTGGACAAGTTTATAGGTATAAGTTGAACGAGTTCTAGTCACGTTTCAATGGAGGTGTGGACGCTGTAGTTTCTGATTATAACGCGCGAACCAAATGGAGATTTATGGATATAATAAATGACTTTTTCTAACAAAAGAACCATGGATTGTCTTCGTTGGACACTTAGGAAGACCTCAGCAGAAGTTCTTCAACAGGTAATTGATTTGTTTTTGCTGTGAAATGTGTTATGTGTGTGCCACGCTGGCTAATGAATTCATTGCTATGAGAAAGTATGTGAGGTGCTGCCCTCAAACAATCAAATGTAGTGCTTTCGCCATAAAGCCTTTTTGAAATCTGACAACGCTGTGATAATGCCAAGAAACAGAGCTTTTGATGAGTATGGAACACTTGTATATTGGTGGATGTTTAATAATTCAACTTTTGGATTTTGAATTTGGCGCCTCACATTTCACCTGGTAGTGTCGGGAGTGGGGCGCTAGCGCCCCAGTGATCCCTGAGAGGTTATTGCAAATTTACAAAACATACACCTAATTGACTTTGGCTTTTTCTCCTAAACGGAAAAGACTTCGAAGACGAAACTTGGTGGGCATGGGTTTGGCCAAATGGGCTGTTGGCCCCGAAACAGGATGGCGTCAGGGACACACGGTTTTTGAGATAAGGCCCATTTTCTGGGATTAAAGGTGAAAAATGGAAATAGAGCGCTAATTTGACAGCTTTACGTCAAAGTACATGAACCTACGGTGTAAGGAAAAAAAGAACCAGACATTTATCTGTTTTAATTTTCGATAAATTGTCAAATGTCCAATAATTTTTTCCCCAAAAAAAGTTATGGATCCAGTTGCGGCGTGTTCAGACGAATCCGTTAACATGGGTTTCGGAGCTCTACGTGATTTCTGTGATTTTCTGTGATTTTCTGAAATCACACACACGCACAGTCAATGGGGAATGACACAGTGAGGGGCTTACAGACAGACACTGCCTGCAATAGTTACTTTTGTTCAAACTATCAAAGAACCATCAGACCTAGAGCTCTGAAACTTTAGAAACCCATTCTAGACCTTTAGTCGATAGTGCACGGTGAGTTACGGGGCTCTAGAAGGTTCTCAGGCCAAGAAATAGCCTCGTACATTTGCAATATTTTCAATTCATTTTTACATCACGAAAATGACAAAATTTCTAAAAGTCCCAGAGACACAAGGCTAGGTGCATTAGAACCGCCTC
>QNTS01005994.1:51223-68596 GCA_003317085.1 Hucho hucho
TGAAACATATTGCAAATGTACAGTACATTCGGGATGGCCGGGCTCAACGGTTTTAACTTATTGCAAATGGACAAAAGTCTGCCATCAAGTCAGCGTCAATCAGTCAATAAGATATCATTCTGACACCAAACTGATACAAGCTTACACCAAACCCACTTTTTCCAACTCGTTCAGAAGCCAACTGTCACATAAGTCAGAGCAGGCCCAAAATTCACAGCGCCTTCTGTTTAAACCATAATAAAAACGTAAAACACCTAGTTACATTCTAGTTGCTGTTCCAGTTCCGACGTTATGTGTCGGCCTAGCTGAGGCGACCCCGAATCCCGAGTTTTGGCTCGATTGGTCATTCGGAGTCCGAGCAGCGACCTTAATTGGTGCTGAAAATCCATGTTTTCCGGGCGTTACTATGGGGTCCTTGAATGAGCTATTGGACAGAAACGTTAGGGTCCGTCTCTATGGGCCGAGGCGGTTCAAATGCACCTAACCTTGTGACTCTGGGACTTTTAGAAATTTTGTCATTTTCGCGATGTAAAAATGAATTGAAAATATTGCAAATGTACAAGGCTGTTTCTCGGCCTGTGAACCTTCTAGAGACCCATAACTCACCGTGCACTATCGACATAAGGTCTAGAAAAGGGTTCTAAAGTTTCAGAGCTCTAGGTCTGACGGTTCTTTAATAGTTCGAACAAAAGTAACTATTGCAGGCAGTGTGTGTCTGTAAGCCCCCCACTATGTCACTCCCCATGGACTGTGTGCGTGTGTGAGTTTTTCAAGGGAATCTGATGGGAGTAATGACTGATTTACAGTTCATTGGGGTTGCCTAATCACACATATGAAGTTTTGGAAAGATGTGACCTTTTTAACCCTTCGAAACAGACACTGTGACCCCACTTTAAGGCACTTCCGGTTGTCACAGGAAGCTGTAGGTAGACACATATCCTCATTGGGGTAGGCTTTTACAGAATCCTGAGTTTTAAGTCTGTAAGTTAAGAACTGACTGATTCACACAGGTTTGAAAGTCTGTTTTTCACCAACTGCAGGTTGGGTACATCAAAACACCTTTAGGGTGAATATAACCACTTCCGGTTGCTCCAGGAAGCTTAGAATCAACACAGGTAGACCTCATAGTGGCCTGATGGATTGTTATCGAAGACAGGTTCATAAGGCATTCATAACCCACATAGGCATCAGGTTGAATTTAGGGGAACAGGCAATGTATTCCTATGGGGAGAAATGTCATAGCAAACTGTTAGATGAAAATAACCTGTTTTTACTGTTAATCAAGCAAAACATATCTAATTTCTTAACCCTTTCACATGTACCATCACACGGGTGTGATCGTTCTACAGTGGTCCCTGAAGCGTACGATCACACCCGTGAGATTAGAACGCTCATTTAGAACGGCCAGTTTCGAATGACACAACAATCAGCAATTGAGATGGCCACACTTTTTTCAGAAACTATTTACACAAACACAGTCCTTACAAAGTTATGTCCAGAATGTGAGCAGTTTATTTTTGGATGCAATGTTCAGACATTCACAAAAGTAGTTACAGCATAACACAATCATCCTAACCGGAAAAATGTAGGCTACATTTGTCCTAGCGCTAACTGAGGAAAGATTGACGCAACTCAAGCAGTCATATTTTCTAACTCTTGGCTGACATAAACTACAATATGAATTAGTTAATAGCAATTACTATGTATAATTAATCACATCATGGGTGAGCTCCCCATTGATCGAAATAATTAGGTAAAACACATCGAAAGTAATCCGACAATGGGTAGTTTCAGCGCGCAGCCATGCTTTTTTTCCTCACAGAAACCAAAGATAATAAGAGAAGACAAGATGAGTTTGGTCTGTTTATAGTATGCATGTTGAAGGGATGTGTCGTCTACCATCGTTCACATCCCACCATTCATTTCCGGAAGTCCTCAAAAAATGAGTGAACCCTTACTCACCTCATTTTGTTATAACATCTTTGGTCAAACAGACGATTATGTGAAACCCAGAATCCATTGTATGTCAACAAACATGGCTACACAGCTGGAATTAGCTTAGCTCATCTTAATCAGTACAACCTGCAAAAAAGTATTTTACACACAGAATATGTGCCCATTACAATCTATGCAATAATCGGAATGCATGATTTGTCACCTGCAATTGAAAACATGTGAATAAAACAGTAAATATATAAATAATTACCACAGAAAACATTTTCTGATAGTGATTTATTGATACAAGTGGCACGTGCCGGCAGTCAACCACGTAACCTCTCACTCCCACTCTGAGCCATTCAGTGTTGTTGTTTATGTATGTAGCTAGTGAGCTAAGCTGTAGCATTAGCAATGTCTTTCAAAAGGAGACAACTCACAAATGTGGAAATTCTGGAGATTTTTTTAAATTCTGACAATGAGTCTGAGTATGAAAGTCAGGAATCTGATTCTGTCAGTGACAGTGAGGAGCTGCCCCCCAACCTTGTAGCCATTGAGAACCTTGAATCTGAGGTTCCCTTGTCTACTGATGAAGTACCAGGTCCCTTTGAAGATGCTGGTGGTGATGGAGGCAGACCGACAGTGGATGAAGTACAGGAGTTCTGTGGTATCTGGAAGGCCGCCAGTCATTTCACCACTCCTGGCCCTGATGTTTGCTTTGACAAGTCCCAGTCTGGAGTGCAAAGCCCTTTGCCATTTCCAAGTGAGGCAGAGTGCTTCAAGTTGTTTCTGACAGAGGAGCTGGTGGGAAACATAGTAGAGGAGACCAATCACTATGCCTTGGAGCTACAGGAGAAGAGAGAGCCAGGAGTGAGGGGGAAACGCGCTAAATGGGTGACAACCAGATTAGTGAAATGTATACTTTCCTGGTGACAGTCCTCCTCATGGGGATAGTAAAGAAGAACTCCCTACGAGAATACTGGAGCACAGATCCTATGTTTGCAACTCCCTTCCTTGCCACCCTCTTTTCCCAAGACCGCTTCCTAGTTCTGCTGCAATGCCTGCATTTCGTCAACAATGCTACTGCAATCCTAAGTGACCCGTTATACAAAATAAGAAATGTTCTTATCAGCCTGACATCAGCATTTGGTCGGGTCTTTGTGCCATACAAGAACCTATGCATTGATGAGTCCCTGATGTTATGGAAAGGTAGGCTGGCGTTCCGTCAATATATTCCCTCCAAAAGGCACAGATTTGGGGTCAAGTTCTTGTCATGTGCGACGTGAAGACAGGATTTGTCCAGGACATTATAGTTTACACAGGGTCCACCACTGAAATCAAACATTATGAGGGGCTTGGGGTGTCCGGGTCCATGGTGATGACCATGCTGGCGCCTCATCTTGGCAAGGGACACAGTTTGTACGTGGACAATTGGTACAGCAGTCCCACACTCTTCCAGCATCTGCTCTCCAACAGCACAGGTGCCTGTGGCACAGTCAGTTCGAACAGGAAGGGGATGCCGGCATTCGGATGCAGGAAGATGCAAAGAGGGGAGGTGGAGTTCAAGGAGAACGGTCAACAGCTGGCAGTAAAGTGGCATGACAAACGAGACGTCCATGTCCTCCCCACTGTCCATACAGCAACCATGTCGGCCACAGGGAAGGTGGACCACCTGACGGGAGAGAGAAAGATCAAACCAGATTGTGTGCTTGAATATAACCTCAAAATGGGGGCAGTGGATAAGGTGGACATGATAAACAGCTTTGTGGAATGCACTCGGAAAACGACCAAGTGGTATAAGAAGATATTTTTCCATCTGATTGACACTGCTGTCCTCAACGGCAGCATAGTTCACCGCCAACCAACAGGTGAGAGGATTACTGAACAAGGTATTTTTGTAATTGGATGTACAGTTCACATACAAATCCATTATGCAATTATAGTGACAATATCTCACCCACCTACCCACTGCCTCATCATCCTCTAACTTTCCTCATCCTCCCCACTCCCTCATAGGTAAAGTAATTACCTACCAAAAGTATAGAGAGAACCTCATGAGAGAGCTGCTGGAGGAGCACCACACCTCTCGGCGCCCATCCACTGGGGGTCGCCCTGCTGCGGACAATCCCCTACACCTCACTGCACGGCATTTTCCCTGCAAAGTCCCTCTAACTGCTGCTCAAGGTAGCCACACACAGAGGCACTGAAAAGTCTGCCTGTCTGGCACCAGGAGAAGTAAGCAGAGGAAGTTGACAAAATACATGCGTTTAGCTTGTGATTACACCTCTATGTATTTCACCATGCTTTGAGGAGTATCATATGCTCCAGCACTATTGAGCACATCTGCAGCAATTAGTGACTGACTGACCTGACAGATGACTTGACAGGTGACCTGGCATGATACTATGCCTTTAGAGGTGGGGGTGGAAATGCAGTTGTTGTTCAGTCACTGCATGAATATTAAATATGGGTTATGCATATTCCGTTCTTTTTTCTCTAGTAAAACAAGTTGTTGTTGAACCAACCACCACCAATAATGCAATAAAATTGACGAATATTACATATTGGCCTGTGTGTTTTCTTGCTGTGCTTTCATTCAGTAAAACTGTTAACTACTTAGGGAGCAGGTATAGGTTGAACGTATTCTCTTCACGGTTCAATGGGCGAGTGGACGCTGTATTTTATGAACATAACGCGCCAACCAAACGGAGATTTATGGATATAATAAATGACTTTTTCTAACAAAAAAAACATTGGATGTCTTCGTTGGACACTTGGGAAGCCCTCAGCAGAAGTTCTTAGAAAAGTAAGGGATTTTATATTAGCGATTTTATGCGTTTTATGAGACCCGCTTTGGTTATGGATTTATGCTAATGCATAAAATATGAGAGGGGCTATCCTCAAACAATCAAATGTTGTGCTTACACTTTTAGAAAATTCAGAGTGTTTCCTATCCAATAGTATTAATTATGTCCATATCCTATTTTCTGAGCCTGAGTGGCAGGCATTTTACTTTGGGCATGCCAGACTCTCCAAAACCGTCACTTCTGCTGCCGCTCCCTAAGAAGTTAACCTCTTAAGGACCACTCCCGACACTACCCGGTGAAATGCAAGGCGCCAAATTCAAAATCCCAAAGTTGAATTATTAAACATTCATCAATATACAAGTGTTGTATAGTCATCAAAAGCTATGCTTCTTGGCAATATCACAGCGTTGTCAGATTTCAAAAAGGCTTTACGGCGAAAGCACTACATTTGATTGTTTGAGGGTAGCACCTCCAATATTTTTCCCATTACCATAAATTCATAAACCATCGCGGTTCACACAAAACACATTTCACAGCGAAAACAAATCAATTACCTTTTGAAGAACTTCTGCTGAGGGCTTCCCAAGTGTCCAACAAAGACAATCCATGGTTCTTTTGTTAGAAAAAGTCATGTATTATATCCATAAATCTCTGTTTGGTTGGTGCGTTATGATGAGAAAATACAGCGTCCACTCGCCCATTGAACCGTGAAGAGAACACGTTCAGCAGATCCTGTTCTGACGCAAGATGAGCAAATGTCTGCAGACTTGAACTGCACAAACAATTGGGAAGCGCTTGGGGAATTTTGTCCGGGTCAGAAATGTCCCAAAAATGTAATTGTCCACAAAAGTAAAAATGACTATTTTTATGTGAATGAATGAGGAGGCTGAACACACCTCAATTCAAACTGTTCTTAGAAAATAAAAACTTGTTAGAAAATCATTTGAAGTTGAAACAGCCTATAAATAAAAACAAAATTCCTTGGTTTGAGGGCAGCACGGATTACATGTACTGGTTGGATAACAATCACATTCTGGAATGGAGAGAAAGTTCTAACATCACGTGCATAAAAAAACTCACGCTGGGGCGACCGTTAGAGATATTTGGAACTCACGCATGAAAGGGTTAAACATGTACATTGGTATTCATGTTATGTCTTGAACCTTGTCACATTTAAGTGTGATTTCAGCCTCAATGCACCTCAAATTGATTATTTATAACAGAGCAGAACATACTGTAAATCATAAATACATTGTTATAACGATGTCATTATCCTCATAATATATTATAACTCCAATATCATTAGCTGATAATAGTGCAGGTCACTGTTCTTTGCAATTGCTTTACTACTTAAAGTGCATTCGGAAAGTATTCAGACCCCTTGACTTTTTCCACATTTTGTTGCATTACAGCCTCATTCTAAAATAGATTAAATCGTTTTTTCCCCTCACCAATCTACACACAATACCCCATAATGACAAACCAACATTTATACTTATATAAATAGGGTATTTCTGTTTTTTGGGGTGAATAAATTAGCAAAAATTATAAAAACCTGTTTTTTCTTTGTCATTATGGGGTGTTGTGTGTAGATTGATTAGGATTATTATTTTTTAATCAATTTGAGAATAAGGCTGTAGTGTAACAAAATATGGAAAAAGTCAAGGGGTCTGAATACTTTCCAAATGCACTGTACAGCTGGGTAACACCTGATTATTTTAAAGATAAGACCAAAGAGAATTATTTCATAAATGTTTTGCAAGTGGACCCTTTCAGGCCATCAATTTACACGTGCAAATATCACTTCTTGGTAAATGAAAGGCCACTTTTATACTTGAGGGAAAAGCAACCAGCTGGATATTACCTAGTTGAGTTGCAGTGACGCCGTCTTTACGTCACTGGTCCAGTTTGTTGAGCTTGGGCTTCAGCCGCTAATATCTCTGTTTTTCTTCAGTGCCAATGTGTTCGGTGAGAAGATATACATACACACTTTGTGTTACTAATCACCTGCTGTATCTGGTGGAATGAGGCCCATATGGAGGCAGGCAGCGACTCAGGCTTAGCCTCTATCAATCTTATTAAAAATCTCCCATCCGTTAATAAGCTTAGCTTGATTTAATCCAGATTTTCCTTTCTGCTCCCCAAAACATGCAAATCTTGTTTTTGACTGTTTGAAAAACCAACCAAGATGAAGCGAGCATCGTGTAAGCAGGAAGTAGACTGCCTTTCTGCTAAGTGCGTAGGAGATCCTGAAAGACACTTGTGTAAGAAAAGAGGAATCCATGTAGATGTAGCGAAAGCACGTGTTTTGGCAGATTGTTATGGCGGATGATTTATTATTTATTATTTTCCATCATGAGAAGATCTGTCATGAATTATTATGTGACAACCCACTCATGTTCATGTCGATCACAAAAACCCTTGTAAAAAAAACATTATTGTAAGCTCAACAATCGAAGGCCATGTAGTATACTCCACTTCCTCACTAAGGAATGCTGAGGGCCTCTCTATTCTTCAGTGAGAGCCATTATCTCAGCACTCCCCCCTCAAGCCGTCTGAGGAGCAGATCAAATCAAACATTATTTGTGACATGTGACGAATTCAACAGGTGTAGACTTTACTGTGAAATACTTACTTACAAGCCCTTAACCAACAGTGCAGTTCAAGAAAGAGTTAAGAAAATATTTACCAAATAAACTAAAGTAAAGAAAATATTTAAAAAATAAACTAAAGTATATATTTTTTTAAAGTAACACAATTAAATAACAAGGCTACGAGGCCACAGTATATACAGGGGGTACCGGTACCGAGTCAATGTGCGGGGGTACAGGTTAGTCAAGGTCATTAGTACATGTAGGTAGGAGTGAAGTGACTATACATAGATAATAAACAGCGAGTAGCAGCAGTGTAAAAAACAAATGGAGGGGAGATGTCGTTTGATTAACTGTTCAGCATTCTTATGGCTTGCGGGTAGAAGCTGAGTGGTGGGGCGCTACTTACGGAGTGGTGGGGCGCTTTGATCGTTTGAGGATAGCACCTACAATATTTAACCATTAGCATAAATTTATAAACCATCGCGGTTCACACAAAACCCATTTCACAGCGAAAACAAATCCCTTACCATTTGAAGAACTTCTGCTGAGGGCTTCCCAAGTGTCCAACGAAGACATCCAATGGTTCTTTTGTTAGAAAAAGTCATTTATTATATCCATAAATCTCCATTTGGTTGGCGCATTATGTTCATAAAATACAGCGTCCACACTCGCCCATTGAACCGTGAAGAGAACACGTTCAACCTATACCTATACACTTGTCCAAGAACAATCAAACATCATTGATAAAGTATCCTTAGGAACACTTTTATGTATATTCACTATAATATTACAACCGGATTATAAACTGGACGATAGGAAAGGAAAAACCACAGCGCGCAAGAGCCCGCAAACAATCCTCTTCTGTTTACATCTGGTGACTAGTTCGAAATTCTTCTTCTATTACCATCCAGAGCAACCTAACATCACCAAACACTGTCTAGAGACTGTTGACATCCAGTGGAAGCAATAGGTACTGCAATCTTACTCCCATATATGGCGGTTTTCAATAGGGAGTGGTTCAAAATGAGGCAATGTGTCAAAAACACTTTTTCCAGGACAGAAATTCCTCGGGTTTTCGCCTGCTATATCAGTTCTGTTATACTCACAGACAATATTTTAACACTCTTAGAAACTTCAGAGTGTTTCCTATCCTATAGTACTAATTATGTGCATATCCTAGTTTCTGGGCCTGAGTGGCAGGCCTTTTACTTTGGGCACGCCAGACTCTCCAAAACCGACACCTCAGCTGCCGCTCCCTAAGAAATTAAGGAGCTTTTTGGTCCTAGACTTGGCACTCTGGCCCCACTTGCTGTGCGGTAGCAGAGAGAACAGTCTATGACTTGGTGACTGGAGTCTTTGACAATTATTTGGGCTTTCCTCTGACACCGCCTAGTATATAGGTCCTGGAAGGCAGATCCCGCCGTTGGTAGAGAGTGGTGAGGAAAATAAATTAATAAGTGAAGGAAAATGATCTGTCCCGAACCAGAGGCACTCTCGGGGTTTAATTTACATGAGTAGTGTATTTTGTTGGTCCCCCCTGAGTGTGATGGATCGTTCCCCAGACCCTGATGGAATGGAATGCATCAGTTAATTAGTTTTCCTCGGACAAGGCCATGGAGTCTCTGCTCCCGGCACCCCACTCCCCCTCTCTTCCCAACATCCACTAAGCACATTGTCTTGAGCTACTGTAGACCCTCACATCTTAAAAATATTTCTCTATTTTTGGTTCTGTCTATGCTACCTTTCCTTATTTTCCTTTCAATGATCAGGCGTTTTTCCCTGGCCACGTGACCTGACCATGAAGAACTCCTGGTCCTAGAGACAGTAAAGTAATACACGACAATAAAACATTCACACTGGACCCTGCTCATCTGTAGACTAAGTGATCTATTCAGACTTGAGATAAGTTGACTTAACATGGGGTTAAGTCAACACATTTTTACTTAAATACATGTTTTATTGACTTAAGTCCATGTTAAGTCTACTTATCTGAAGTCGTAATCGGTCCCTAACTGAATAATGCATGGCAGCCAACTCTCTACATATCATGTGTACTGTCTTTCAATGGTCACTACATCATACCAGGGCCAGTACCTGTAGGCACCATCTCTATGGCTGCTGACGACATCTGGCATGAGTCATGATTAAGGGGAATGGGCCAGGTCGATACTGGAGGATTCCAATCCCCACGGGAGCTCAATTGAACACTAACACAAGTCTTTGGCACATTCCCGAGCCTCTCCTTTAGAGTTAGATTTGCAGCAGAGGACCAGCCAATCTGTAAATATTAACATGTATAATACTGGGCAGGATCCATTAGGCATCCACACACTAAGTGAAAAGAAGACAGGGGCTGTAACTATGAGAGGGGAAGAGCCGAGGACAAAGGAAATATCTCCTGATATTTCTTATGTACTGTAAGTATTATTTAATGGCAAAATGGCTTTGTTTGTCAACTCAATGACAGCTCTTGAAATGAGCACTCTCCTATGCTTGGTTGTCATACCTGCACATCTTCCTTCTCTTGAGATAGGTCTTGGATTTGAAATACACCTGTAGCCTCGCATGCTACAGGGGCTGGTATGGGCTCAATGATTAGGCCCTGCTTGTCTGCATTGCAGACTGACAAATTACACTCATAACTGATAACACTGCATTCATGCTTTGATGATGATGATGAGGATGGTATTGTCATATGTTAGATGCTATGCACACTTTGTCCTACATAAGGTATGAAACCTCCTTCCCCTTTCATCTTGAGGTAATGTGACTGTTTCTTGAACCTATATCAACATGGGTCATCATTGTGTTTAACATTCATAGTCAGCAAAGCTATTACCCCCGCTAAAGAAAGTGTCTACAGGCACTAAATCACAAAGTAAGTTTAAATCACAACTTTTAATACCTTAATGTTTACTCTCTACCTACCCACTTTAAAATGAAGTTTTAGCCATTATGATGTTTTCTCAGTGAATGTAAAGTGTTGGTCTGCTGTTGGTCACATGTTTCATGTGCTGAAATAAAAGATGCCAGAAATTTCCCATACGCACAGAAAAATTATTTCTCTCAGATTTTGCACACAAATTTCTTAACATCCCTATCAGTGAGCATTTCTCCTTTGCTGAGATAATCTATCCACCTGACAGGTGTAGCATATCAAGAAACTGATTAAACAGCATGATCATTATACAGGTGCACCTTGTGCTGGGGACAATATAAGGCCACTCTAAAATGTGCAGTTTTGTCACACATCACAATGCTATAGATGTCTCAAGTTTTGAGGGAACATGCAATTGGCATGCAGGAATGTCCACCAGAGCTGTTGCCAGATAATTTACTGTTCATTTCTCTACCATAAGCCACCACCAACATCGTTTTAGAGAATATGGCCAATCGGCCACACAATCGTACACCACGTGTAACCACAACAGCCCAGGACCTGCACATCCGGCTTCTTCACCTGTGGGATCGTCTGAGACCAGCCACCAAGACAGCTGATGAAATTGAGGAGAATTTCTGTCTGTAATAAATCCCTTTTGTGGGGAAAAACTCATTCTGATTGGCTGGGCCTGGCTCCCCAGTGGGTGGGCTGTGGCTTCCGAGTGGGAGGGCCTATGTTCTTTCAGTCCCAACCATGGCTCCACTCCTGCTCATAGATTAGGGCCTAATGACTTTATTTGAATTGACTGATTTCATATGAACTGTAACTCAGTAAAATCTTTGAAATTGTTGCATGCTGCGTTTATATTTTTGTTCAGTATATTTGAAGGAACATAATGTTGAGACCAGTACCCTGTTACAAACAAATGTGTTGCATAGACTAGAGGGGAAACCAAGTTAAGATTGAATGACCTCTCAGGTAGAATATTACTAAAAGATTTAGATGGACAAATATGAAAATAATTAATGTTTGTTTTCTCCAGGAAGACATTGTGTTAATGGCTATGAGCTCATTGGCAGTGCAAAAGTTCATTACTTATTAATTTACTTTTCTATAGGAAGATTATATTTTACAGCTCGATGGAATCATCTTAGCACATTTATATTTCAGTTCTAAAATTAGGCCAATTTCACAATTAAGCTCTATTGTACGGCCATGAACTGCCAGAAAACACTAAGAGACGTGGGCTTAATGAAAATAGGTAGAAATATGCTCCTGCTCAAAAAGGACTATGTAAAGCACTGTGCATTTGCCTAATGCATTTGAGATTAATAGGAACAACTACTACTTAATTTTCTCCCCGGCCCTCAAAATAGCTAGCACTTCCATTCTCCTCCTTCCATTTGTTCAAATCAAGTCAAATCAAAGTTTATTTGTCACGTGCGCCGAAAACAACAGGTGTAGACATTACAGTGAAATGGTTACGTACAGGCTCTAACCAACAGTGCAAAAAAGGTATTATGTGAACAATAGGTAAGTAAAGAAATCAAAACAACAGTAAAAAGACTGAATTTTTTTAATATTTTTTAAATAAAACAGTAGCGGGGCTATATACAGTGGCGAGGCTATAACAGTTGCGAGGCTGCATACAGGCACCGGTTAGTTGGGCTGATTGAGGTAGTATGTACATGTAGATATGGTTAACTTCTTTGGGAGCAGCGCACGAGGTGACCGTTTTGGAGAGCCTGGCGTGCCCAAAGTAAAATGCCTCCCATTCAGGCCCAGAAAATAGGATATTAACATATTTAGTACCATTGGATAGGAAACACTCTGAAGTTTCTAAAAGTGTTAACATTTTGTCTGTGAGCATAACAGAACGGATATGGCAGGCGAAAACCCGAGGAATTTATGTCCTGGAAAAAGTGGTTTTGACAGATTGCCTCATTTAGAACCCCTCCCATATGAATGCAGTACCTATCGCTTCCTCTGGATGTCAACAGTCTCGAGAAAGTGTTCTGATTCTTTTTAGATGCTTTTAGAGCAGAGAGAGACGAATAAGGAAGTGGCCACGCAAATGTCAATACTAGTAAATGCGCGCTCCCGGCTGGCACGTTCTTTGGTTTTTTCCTTTCTTATCGCCCAGTTTATATTCCGGTTGAAATATTATACTATTTATACATAAAAGTGATCCTAAGGATACATTTAAAATTATGTTTGATTGTTCTTGGACAAGTTTATAGGTATAAGTTGAACAAGTTCTCTTCACGTTTCAATGGAGGAGTCGACGCTCTATTTTCTCATTATAACGCGCCAACCAAATGGAGATTTATGGATATAATGATATAACTTTTTCTAACAAAAGAACCATGGATTGTCTTGGTTGGACACTTGGGAAGCCCTCAGCAGAAGTTCTTCAAAAGGTAATTGATTTGTTTTCGCTGTGAAATGTGTTATGTGTTATGTGTGAACCGTGATGGCATATGAATTCATGGTAATGGAAAAATATGTTAGGTGCTACCCTCAAACAATCAAATGTGGTGCTTTTTGAAATCTGACAACGCTGTGATATTGCCAAGAAGCAGAGCTTTTAAAGACTATGAAACACTTGTATATTGATGCATGTTTAATAATTCATGGATTTTGAATTTGGTGCTTTGCATTTCACCTGGTAGTGTCGCTAGCGCCCCACCGCTCCCTAAGAAGTTAAAGTGACTATGCATATATGATGAACAGAGAGTAGCAGTAGCGTAAAAGAGGGGTTGGTGGGTGGCGGGACACAATGCAGATAGCCTGGTTACCCAATGTGCAGGGCACTGGTTGGCCCGGGCGAATTGAGGTAGTAGGTACATGAATGTATAGTTAAAGTGACTGTGCATATATGATAAACAGAGAGTAGCAGCAGAGTAAAAAGAGGGGTTGGGGGGGGGGGCACACAGTGCAAATAGTCCAGGTAGCCATTTGATTATCTGTTCAGGAGTCTTATGGCTTGGCACTCCGGTACTGCTTGCCATGCGGTAGTAGAGAGAAAAGTCTATGACTGGGGTGGCCGTGGTCTTAGACAATTTTTAGGGCCTTCTTCTGACACTGCCTGGTGTAGAGGTCCTGGATGGCCGGCAGCTTAGCCCCAGTGATGTACTGGGCCTTACGCATTACCTACTGTAGTGCCTTGCGGTCGGAGGCTGAGCAATTGCCGTACCAGGCAGTGATGCAACCAGTCAGGATGGTCTCGAAGTTGCAGCTGTAGAACCTTTTGAGGATGCCAAATCTTTTTAGTTTCCTGAGGGTGAATAGGCTTTGTCGTGCCCTCTTCGCGACTGTCTTGGTGTGTTTGGACCATTCTAGTTTGTTGGTGATGTGGACAGCAAGGAACTTGAAGCTCTCAACCTGCTCCACTACAGCCCCGTTGATGAGAATAAGAGGCGAGCTCGGTCCTCCTTTTCCTGTAGTCCACAATCATCTCCTTAGTCTTGGTTACGTTGAGGGAAAGGTTGTTATTCTGGCACCACCCGGCCAGCTCTCTGAACTCCTTGCTATAGGCTGTCTCGTCATTGTCGGTGATCAGGCCTACCACTGTTGATTCGTCTGCAAACTTAATGATGCTGTTGGAGTCTTGCCTGGCCATGCAGTCGTGGGTGAACAGGGAGTACAGGAGGGGACTGAGCACGCACCCCTGGGGGGCTCCAATGTTAAGGATCAGTGTGGCAGATGTGTTGCTACCTACCCTCACCACCTGGAGGCAGCCCGTCAGAACGTCCAGGATCCAGTTGCAGAGGGGGGTGTATAGTCCCAGGATCCTTAGCTTAGTGATGAGCTTTGAGGGTATTATGGTGTTGAACGCTGAGCTGTAGTCAATAAATAGTATTCTCACATAGGTGTTCCTTTTGTCCAGGTGGGAAAGGGCAGTGTGGAGTGCAATAGAGAGTGCATCATCTGTGGATCTGTTTGGACGGTATGCAAATTGGAGTGGGTCTAGGGTTTCTGGTAAAATGGTGTTGATGTTAGCCATTACCAGCCTTTCAAAGCACTTCATGGCTACGGACGTGAGTGCTACGGGTCTGTAGTCATTTAGGCAGGTTTGTGTTCTTGCACAGGTGTTCTTGCACAGGGACTATGGTGGTCTGCTTGAAACATGTTGGTATTGCAGACTCAGTCAAGGACATGTTGAAAATGTCAGTGAAGACACCTGTCAGTTGGTCAGCACATGCCCGGAGCACACGTCCTGGTAATCCATCTGGCCCCGCAGCCTTGTGAATGTTGAACTGTTTAAAGGTCTTACTCACATCAGCTACGGAGAGTGTGATCACACAGTCCCCCGGAACAGCTGATGCTCTCATGCATGCCTCAGTTTTGCTTGCTTCGAAGCGAGCATAGAAGTGATTCAGCTCTTCTGGTAGGCTCGTGTCACTGGGCAGCTCGCGGCTGTGCTTCCCTTTGTAGTCTGTAATAGTTCGCAAGCCCTGCCACATAAGACGAGCGTCGGAGCCGGTGTAGTACGATTCAATCTTAGCCCTGTATTGACGCTTTGCCTGTTTGATGGTTCGTCGGAGGGCATAGCAGGATTTCTTATAAGCTTCCGGGTTAGAGTCCCGCACCTTGAAAGCGGTGGCTCTACCCTTTCGCTCAGTGCGAATGTTGCCTGTAATCCATGGCTTCTGGTTGGGGTATGTACATACAGTCACTGTGGGGACGACTTTCCTCAATGCACTTATTGATAAAGCCAGTGATTGATGTGGTGTACTCCTCAATGCCATCGGAAGAATCCCGGGAACATGTTTCAGTCTGTGATAGCAAAGCAGTCCTGTAGTTTAGTATCTGCTTCATCTGACCACTTTTTTGTTGTCGAATAAAGAGCATCAACAAGAGGAGACCTCTATTTTCTCTCAGTGGAAGAGGTGTCTCCTTCAGGGCTTTATTGTATTTTCAGGAAGGTTAAAAAGGGAGGTTTTCCTTCAGCGTGAACGGGAGAACATACCTGAGAGCTAGGCAGAGCCCTAAACAGCACAGGCATACAGCCTCTCTCCCCAGAGAAGGATAAAAGCTGAGCAGAGCGGAGGAGCAGGCATAGTGAAATGAGTGTCTGATCATGGTACCCGTATCAGGGCCCCCCCAGGGGCCGTCTGACCTCTGCTCCTCCCCATCTTGGGCCTCCTAGGAGAATCAGACTGGGTGAGGAGAGAGGAGAAACCAGCCTTGTGTGCAATGGGGGGGGGGGGGGGNGTTTTGTTGAGGGAAAGTTTATAGGTATAGTTGAACGCGTTCTCGTCACATTGGATTTTCTGAACACAAAGTGCCAACCAAAAGGAGATTTAAGGATATAATAAATTACTTTTTCTAACCAAATACCCATGGATTGTCTTCGTTGGACACTTAGGAAGCCCTCTGCAGACGTTCTACAAAAGGTAAGGCACAGGTTTTCCCTGTGAAATGCATTTTCTATCGACCGCGCTGGCTAAAGATTTCATGGTTATGGAAAATATGTGAGGTTCTAGCCTCAAACAATCAAATGTAGTGCTTTCGCCGTAAAGCCTTTTTGAAATCCGACAACGCTATGATATTGCCAAGAAGCAGAGCTTTTGATGAGTATGGAACACTTGTATATTGGTGCATTTTTAATAATTCAATTTTGGAATTTTGTCTTGCATTTCACCTGGTAGTGTCGACAAGTTAATTTATTGACAAAACTAAACCCGTCCTGTCCCGTGTAAATATTGTTTTTATAATATTTTTATAAATTTTATTCACATATCTTTTTATATATGCTTTCTAAAATTCAACTTCAAAACACTCTCCTGCAACCTGCCTCACCCAATGTGGTGTGGATCTGTGTTTTTGTTGTTGTTTTTTTTCAAGTAGTATCCACCTCGAATCCGGAGTCGCCCAACAAATGCTAGCTAACTTCACTAGCTAACGTTAGTATTTAACTTACCATTGCTAACGGACATCAACTAACCTTTAGCTCGGAAAAGCTCTCGCCGTTCGTATAACGCGACTCAAACCAGAGCATACCGGACCTATTTTTTTCTCTCCATATCCCCGGATTCCTACCGCAAGTTGGACATTTTCACCTGGATCTTGCAGCTAGCTAGCTGCTACCCGAGTGCCTATTGGCTAACGTCGGTCCCGGAGCAATGCTCCAATTAGCCCGGAGCTAGCCTACGCTAAGCCCATCTTCCGGGGAGCTGGAGAGTCCCATCAGCCACTCCTGGGCTACAATACCTATCCGGACCCAGTTCTACTGCCGCTACGGAGCCCCACCGGGCCTTCACGACTGGACTACCGACGTTATCCGCCCGAGGGGGTATTCAACCGGCCCTCCGTCGCGACGTCACCTGAACGCCCATCAGCTAACTGCGGCCTGCTAATCGTTAGCTGTCTAGAGTATATCGGCTGCTAGCTAAACAGGTCCATCGAACAATTTCTTGGGCCACTGTACCCATTTCGCCAATTGAACTGGTCCCCTTTACCACATCGAACCCCACTAACCCATCACGACTGGTCTACCGACAGAAACGCACGAGGAGATTATAAACAGACTTCCTCCGTCTTTGTTAGCCGGCCTGCTAGCCTTTGCTAACTTGCTCCCCCGGCTAGCTGTCTGAATCGCCGTGTCCCCAACCAGCCTCACTACTCACTGGAACCTTATGATCACTCGGCTAAGCATGCCTCTCCTCAATGTCAATATGCCTTGTCCATTACTGTTCTGGTTAGTGTTTATTGTCTTATTTCACTGTAGAGCCTCTAGCCCTGCTCAATATACCTTATCAAACCCTTCAGTTCCACCACCCACACATGCGATGACATCACCTGGTTTAAATGTTTCTAGAGACAATATCTCTTTCATCATCACTCAATGCCTAGATTTACCTCTACTGTATTCACGTCCAACCATACCTTTGTCTGTACATTATGCCTTTAAACTATTTTATCGCCCCCTGAAACCTGTTGTTTTTACTCTCTGTTCAGGACGTCCTAGACGACCAGTCATTATAGCCTTTAGCCGTACCCTTATCCTACCCCTCCTCTGTTCCTCTGGTGATAAAGAGGTTAATCCATGCCCTGCAGTGCCTAGCTCCACTCCTATTTCCCAGGCGCTCTCATTTGTTGACTTCTGCAACCGTAAAAGCCTTGGTTTCATGCATGTTAACATTAGAAGCCT
>QNTS01005995.1:0-40227 GCA_003317085.1 Hucho hucho
CAACAACGGTCTGACAAAAGACTGAACACAAAAGGATCTAAAATAGGGGAGATAATGAGGAATAAATTGACAACAGGTGTGAAGTGAACAAGGATAGTTAAGGATAACGAGTGGGAGGAGAGACGCCACAATAGCAGCAGAGCTGTCAAAACAAAGCACATGTGCTCAAAAGACAACAACACACAGAGAAAAGACAAAAACACAGCAATTACCTCGACTCACCGGTGTCCCCGCACATTGACTCTGTACCGGTACCCCTGTATATAGTCTTGCTATTGTTATTTTACTGCTGCTCTTTAACTACTTGTTACTTTTATTTCTTATTCTTATTCGGTTGGTTAGGGGCTTTTTTATTTCTTATTCTTAACTGCATTGTTGGTTAGGGGCTTGTAAGCATTTCACTGTAAGGTCTACACCTGTTGTATTCGGCGCATGCGACCAATCAAATTTGATTTGATTTGAAGTCTCTCCTACTCTGCTCTCTTCAAATTACATCTATCATATTGGCTGATATAGCCCAGTAATACACTGTAAGGATCATGTGAGGATCTCTGATAATTTAACATATTTCTTAAAAAAATTGCGCATTTGATATTGCCTGATAAAGCGCAAAATTGGGACCATGGCTGGCAAGTGAGCTGCGTCACATACTGTACGCTTAAAATAACATTGCAGGACTGTGGTTAGGTTTTGGACCAGTTCTTGCGGTAGCGGGTGAGAGTCGGACAGAAAGCCAGCGGGTGCGGGCGGGAGAGGGATGAAGAAATCTATACTGCGCAGACCTCTACTGTACAACGTGACAGAGAAGCCTGTAAAGTTAAAGCTGTTTATTACTTTGTCAGTGTGAAAAGTAGGGAATTAGCAAGAGAAAACTGACAGATCAATAACGTTACTTTGTCATACTGACTAATAAAACTCACATTGCACTGAAAAAACGTCAGAATGTCAATCTTCAATAGTTTGGCAGATGGTTTTATTGTTTGATTCAGGTCTAGTGTGATTGAGGCAAAAATAATAGCTAACGTTATCTCTTTCTAATGGCAGAACAACTGGCGAAAGTTAGCCAAGTTCATTTACTTTTGTAGCTTTTTAACAAAAGCTACAAAACACTTCCATACAAACAACAGCTGTTAGATAGTAATAATAGCCACTTCATATCATTATCTGACAGATAGTTAGAGGCTAGAGCTGACATGGCTGTGGTAGCTACTAGCTAGCGTAGCTTGTTCATTCACCCCAGTCAAGAGGGGAATGAATATGTTTCATCCCCTAGTGGTTAGAGCGTTGGGCCAGTGGTTAGAGCATTGGGCCAGTAACTGAAAGGTTGCTGGATGAAATACCTGAGCTGACAAGGTAAAAATCTGTCGTTCTGCCCCTGAGCAAGGCAGTCAACACACTGTTCCCTGGGTGCCAAAGATGTGGATGTTGATTCAGAGGGGTTGGGTTAAATGCAGAAGACACATTTCAGTTGAAGGCATTCAGTTGTACAACTGACTAGGTTTTCCCCTAATGTTACATGTCAATTACAATACTAGCTCAAACAGCAGTTACCTTGCCAGCTACATCAGTCAACTAAAGAGTAGACAGTTTTTGCTCTGCTTGCTTTTAAAACTTGGTGAAAGAGCACAACACAAACACAATGAACTATGCTCAACTCTCCCCTTCTGGTCCATCCAGCCTTCGAGAAGCTTTGCCTTCACACAGCCTGTCAGTCCACTCTGTGGTGTCTGTGCGGTCCTAAATCCAGCCAGCTGACCACTCCAAACAGTCTTAAAGCACAGCGTTGCCACTGAAACTGGGGGGGACAGAAATGCAATTTCAGAATGTGGGGGGGACATGACATGACCCCTGGATAGCTAACTATTCACATGACATACAGTAAGGGTAATAGTTGGCGACTATCATTGTAATGAAACAGACAATGATGTAGGTGGCAGAGGTTAGGCATTGGCGAAGGGACATTTGGGAACAGTAAAAATGTCCTTGAAAAAGAGCTTTCTGTCTCTCCGGGGACGTGAAAGGGCACCATTGTAACAAGGAATAGAGGAAAAGTTTTTTTTTCTTCTCAAACTCAAAGCGGACCATTCAGAAAAAAGGAGTTGAAGAATCTGAGTAATGCTGAATGTGTGTGAGAGAGGGGGGAAATCAAGGGATGCAGAAACATTAAATAAATATCACAGCTGGGGCAGTAAAAATGAAAAAAGAGAGGGGGAGCGTTGCGAATGAAATATTTGACTTCAGTGCTTTGAAGGAGGGCTGTTTGCTTGGCTGTTGACTCAGAGTTAATGAGAGGGTTAACGTGACATTAGGCACAGTGGGGCTATTGAAGGTGTGCTGTTGGGCCTGCAGTGCTGCCATGCTTGTATTGGAGCCCCACGCCAACCCCCACTGGGATTAAAATAATATAATTTCTCCCACCTTCATTCCTCACCCTGTCTAAATTTATTATGTATCTACACCTAGTATTTGTCCCACCAGTCTCTTTGGTCCCACTTTGTTCAGTGAACTTGAACATGATAATTTCACTGAAGTAGCTACAGTATATAGAAATGCCCTTAACATATCGTTTTTTCGTTCCAGATTGTTAGGGATATTGCAACACACAGTGCTTGAATGTGAAGCGTATGAATTGAACCCAATCTGGTGAGTTACAGCAAACTCCATATAAATACCTCTATTGAGACTACTGTAGGTCATTTTAATTAGCAAAACACAGTCAATATCTGTTGACACCTGCTGACCTCTATGCCACAACCTCTTCTGAGGGGGCACATGAGTCCACAGCACACAGAGTTCTCTAAGGTACTTCAGTACTGCTGGCCAAAAAGAAACAACAAAAATGTGTAAAATAAATAACAACAAATACACTCCTGAAGTGGGTAGAATTTTTATGAGCAGTATAGTTTTTATTAGTCTAGTCTCAAGATACATAACAGAATGTGTGTGTGTGTGTGTTTCATTAATAGGCATTTAATAGAATTTTATGTGAACAAGCTAGAGAACATTTGAGAATGTTCTTTGCTCATATAGCTTTGTTCAAACTGTAAATGTGTTTGTTTTTATTGGACTACACAGTGCCTTCAGAAAGTATTCATACCCCTTGATTTATTCAACATTTTGATGTGTTACAGCCTGAATTCAAAATTGATTATAATTTTCCCCACCCATCTACACACAATACCCCATAACATTTTTTGCTAATTAATTTAAAATGAATAAAGAAATATACAATTTACATAAGTATTCACACCCCTGAGTCAATGCTTTGTAGAAGATCCTTTGGTTGCGAATACAGCTGTCTTTTTGGGTCTCTAAGAGCTTTCCACACCTGCAGTGTGAAACATTTGCCCATTATTCTTTTCAAACCTCTTCAAGCTCTGTCCAATTGGTTGTTGATCATTGCTAGACAACAATTTTCAGGTCTTGCCATAGATTTTCAAGTAGATTTAAGTCAAACCTGCAACTCGGCCACTCAGGAACATTCACTGTCTTCTTGGCAAGCAATTCTAGTGTAGATTTGGCCTTGTGTTTTAGGTTATTGTCCTGCTGAAAGGTGAATTAATCTCCCAGTGTCTGGTGGAAAGCAGACTGAACCAGGTTTTCCTCTAGGATTTTGCCGGTGCCTAGCTCCATTCCGTTTATTTTTTTATCCTGAAAACTCCCCAGTCTTTAACGATTACAAGTATACCCATAACATGATGCAGCCCCCCCACTGTGCTTGAAAATATGGAGAGTGCTATTCAGTAATGTGTTGTATTGGATTTACCCCAAACATAACACTTTGTATTCAGGACAAAAAGTGAATTGCTTTGCCACATTGTTTACAGTATTACTTTAGTGATTTGTTGCAAACAGGATGCATGTTTTGGAATATTTGTATTCTGTACAGGCTTCCTTCTTTTCACTCTGTCATTTAGGTTAGTATTGTGGAGTAACTACAATGTTGTTAATTCATCCTCAGTTTTCTCCTATCACAGCCATTAATCTCTGTAACTATTTTAAAGTCACGATTGGCCTCATGGTGAAATCCCTCAGCGGTTTCCTTCCTCTCCGGCAACTGAGTCAGGAAGGATGCCTGTATCTTTGTAGTGACTGGGTGTATTGATACACCATCCAAAGTATAATGAATAACTTCAGCATGCTCAAAGGGATATTTACTGTCTGCTTTTTACATGTTATTATCCATTTACCAATAGGCGCCCTTCTCTGCGAGGCATTGGAAAACCTTCCTGGTCTTTGTGATTCATTCATGCTCAACTGAGGGACCTTACAGATAGTTGTATGTGTGGGGTACAGAGGTGAGGTAATCATTCAAAAATCATGTTACACACTATCATTGTACACAGAGTGAGTCCATGCAACTTGTTATGTGACGTGTTAAGCACGTCACATATTGACTTCAGTCATTGAATACTTATTGACTCAAGACTGTTCAGCTTTTCATTTTTTTATTAATTTCATTATTTTTTTTTTTAAATACATAATCCCGCTTGGACATGTGTAGGTATTGTGTGTAGGCCAATGACAAAAAAATCTAGCTAGCATATATTACTGGTTAGTCACTGTAGTAGAGAGCAAAGGATGCTGGGTGCCACTGAACCAGAGGTGAAGTATTTCACTCCTGGTTTACTCCCTTTAACTGTGACATGGACCATCTCCTGAGACTATGTGGTCTTCACACAAACACAACTGTCTGCAGGAGAAATAACCTAATTGAGTCTAAACAAAGCTGACATTGTATCTCCATCCAAGGAGTTTCCTTGGCCAAACAACATACTGTAGCTATCCCGTAGCAGTGATTGAATTAAGCAATAAGGCACGAGGTGTGGTATATGGCCAATATACCACAGCTAAGGGCTGTTCTTAGCACGGCGCAATGCGGAGTATACCACAAACCTCCAAGGTGCCTTGTTACTATTATAAACTGGTTGCCAACGTAATTAGAGCAGTAAAAATAAGCAATTTCTTATTTCTTGTATTTTCATTATGAGCTAAGGATAGACCCTAGAAAGCAACACTTTAGTAAGTGTTTGAGATATATCAATTAATATTTGCTGTCTGTGTGTGAGAGCCCCTACTTTTTTTGCAAAGTATGGGCCTGTGTTACATTAGCAATGCATATTTCACAGCAGGTGTTAAACCCATCTGGCCATGGGGGGATACCCTTTTATTGGGGACACATGACTGCTTGCATCCCCCAAAGTCCCTCCCCCTTGGAGACGCAGGTGTCAGGTTAATGGTTTCCAGGTGAGTGTCTCTTTCTCCCTCTCTTTTGCTTCCCGTCTCTCTGCGAGTGAATTTATAATGGTCAGCCTGAGCTTCTGTAGAAAGGGTGATGGCATCTACAGTGTATATTTCTACACAGTTTCAGACAGTGACAATGAATAAAGATGGACAAATCCATTTAAGTTCTTAGCAACTTAGCAAAGTATTAATGTAATACTTAATAATAATATTTCATTCCAATTCAGTTAGATGCTTTTCAAAAACACAAAGGGATTGAGTATTGAAAGATTGATTATTGAAAACTCAACATGCAGTGGAAGAACAAAAATATGTAAAAAGATGTCCAAATAAATATAAGACAATACAGTAAAGTAACTGCAGACAACAGTTTCATGTTTTCAAAGTGTTGTTCTTCTGCAAAGCTTTGTTGTAAACTTCTCACTGGTGTATAAACACAATTTTGGACATAAAACATGCTATAAAATGAAAGCCTCTCTTTGGGGTATGAATCCCATCTCATGATGCAAAATGGTACAGAGATACTGTACTTTACCTTCCCTCGACAGGTCACTGAAATTCCATGAACACATTTTAGGATATGTTCACATTGCAGTAAAGCTCAAACATTTTATTACTGGCAATATGGCACACTAAACCTGTAGAGTGCCCATGTTGCAGACCTGGAGTTCACATACTGTGTTTTATGTCAATTGTTACTGACACGTTGGTACCCTTCCTCCTGATGATTTGGATATCTGATCAGATCATCCTTCTTGCCTAAAATAACTCCAAAATCAACAGTGGCTCGTACAGAGAAACATTTGTTTTACAATCGTAAATATGTTTCACATTTCCACAAAGGCCAACAATCTGAGTCAATGTGATGTATCATGGAGTTATAGACACTTTTGTGAACAGGCCATTGTCATAGGGAAATATGGCTTTTTTTACCCTTTGACCTTTCTGCATTACGCTGAGGTCATGGCAGAGCAATGCAGTGACAGCAACGATGAGATATGTAGCTCAACAATGCTTTCACTCCATCACAGTCCAGCTTATGTGCAACAGGGAAACTTCCTTTTCATCCTCATGTACTTGTCCTAACTCTGGCAGGTGTTGCCTTTCACACTTCCTCCATTCCAGAAAGTTAGCAAATTTGGCTGCGTGGTAGTGAAAATCTAGATAATTGGATTGTGGGATGGTTGGTTTGCACATATCACGAAATCTGATGTGATGAGGTGATAGGCTGTCTCATACCCGGGAACGCAAAGTTATGGAATCAATAAAGGGCTGGACGTCATGGTTTCAGATGGTGACATAGCTCTTTGTAGCCTACCAGCCAAATTCCTCCTCCCTTCCTCCCACCCAACGGTTTACACAGAGCTGGTGACACCCGCTGTCTGAAGCTTGAAAAATGACTGACCAGCGGAACGCAAGTTAACGTAATGGCTTTGTCCAATATTCTGTTCACTCGCCTTGTCTTTTGTTTTCCTTTTCTCCTTCCTTGTGTCTCTGCCTCTGCTCTTTTCAACGCTTAAAAGCAAACGTCAATACTTTTAGCACCATGTTTCCAGGAAATGCCCTCATGGAGTGTAACATTTTGACTAAATTAAATTGACCGTTTCTTTATTATCTTGACTCTAGCACTCTTTAATTTTGCCTGTCTCTTTCTCCATGTGCAGACTCTTTGCAGTCTCGTATGCCCTCCCCCTCTCTCTTCGTTTTCTTTCTCCCACTACTCTCTCTCTCAAAAATTCTGTGACTTTATGGCTATGACAGCAATATTCCATCTTTGCCAAAACACTTAAATGTCATAAATCAAGGCCAACGCATGTACACACAGTTCCAATAAGAGCTCGCTCAGCATTCAATCTTTTTCTTTCTTTATTTCCCTGCCTCTGTCTGATGTTCTCTCCCTCTCCCCATCACTTAAGGACTCTTATTGAATTTTCCTTGACCATTTGGTTTATGTTTCTCTGGAAATCTCCATGTTTTTTTTTTAGTTTTCCCTGCCTCTCCATCTTCATATTTTTCAATAAGAAGGCTGAATATTCTGAGTGGGCATCTCCCCTGAAGTTTGGCTTGAATTGTCCAAACTGACATTTATGGGAAGCCTCCCTCCTCTGACATGCCTCTCCCTTCCTCTCTGTGTCCCCTGCTCGCTATTTTTCCACTGCAGGGAAAGATATAACCCATGAAGCACTAGAGCCAAGATGGACACATGCCTACTGCCATAGTCCCCATGCAGAGCCATTGAAAAAGAGCCAACATGGTCCCTGGACCTAGCAGCCTCTGCCTAATTTCCAGATCTCCAGACTCAGGTGGATAAAGGCACAAGCGCATACACGCACACAGATTATGTCTGTCTCACTTTTAAAGCAGCCCCAGTTGACTCTTATTACTCTGGAGCCAAAATGGTGGCACGTACTTTGTCAATCACTCAGGAAATAGAGAAAGAGGCAAAAATGTCAGGACAAGGACAGTCAGTGAAGTCAGTGATGGCTGGCTCTTGGAGGACAGATCCATACAGTATAGTATATGCAACAACAGATCAAAAGGGAACAAAGTAAATCAACACCACATGATGTTTTGATTTGACTGTTTTGAATATTGCTATAATATCTAATTCATTGCTTTTATTTGTTAAATAGTTTCTTGATTGTAAAATTTGATGACAAATAGAGACAGATGAAGAGACAGTACCTATACAGCGAGAGGAAGACTGTATCTTGTGCAGACCCGGGATCTCTGGGTTTGGGACCGTTGGCGCCGGCTAATGACTTTTTCCTCTGAGGTTTGAGAGAAGACATGAGGTGGATTAAGTACACAGTAAAATACATTAACAACAAACACGCCCAATCCGTGACATTTAGCATTATTTTGCACGCACACACAATAAAGCACATTTCCCCACACACAAATATACACATTTGACGCTTGAATGCATGTATAACTGTAACCCATACCCTTTTATGCAAATGGTGAATTCAGATGCAGTATTCGATCAAAGCAGTATACATGTAACGTTGCTACTCTTAAGTCTTCTATAAAAGACTTACCTCCTGCAGTCATGTACAAGCCCGTTTAACAACACATGTACCACGTCCAGCGCAGATGCACTCATACATAACATGCATCCATGTACACACGTACATGAACACACACAGACACACTCAGAACAGAGGTATTTCCTCGTAGTCAGGTAGCGGTCTTCACGCTGCTTTCATTATTCGCGGACCTGTGGCTTGAAGTTAGGACACATACACAGGTTTAGGGGTCAAAGCCCGTCTGGGGCATCTGATGCATCGGGGCCTTAGGCAAAGAGTTGACTGTGAGATAGCTTCAGCGAAGGCAGCATATTGGCCATAGAGTGTACATAAAACCCAATGCAGCCTTACCATTGCAAGATGAGCTGGTCTGAGTAACCAACTTTATTTCTCCATATAGCTGTTGGCCTAACATCTCCCAACACATACCAAGCACGTTAAATAAACATTTATGGACGTACATTTAACCGCATTGTTCCAGAGACCGTTGATGGCTTGTAGCCGGGAGCTGGTGACATGATTACAGTGCTAATGCCGGTATTGTGCAGGCTTGTTGCCATTGTACTCCAGTGTAGCAGGCTGGCTCTGATACAAGGTGTTTATTAGGGAAAATGCCCTGAAATGAGCTAGCCAGAGCCTTGTTTCCACAGTTGCTGTGAGCATGTGGAGACATTTAACAGCTACCTTAAATGCTGCTGTCCTTAAATTGCTTATAATTGCCACATGTTCAAATGAGAAATGATAAACAGCATTTAACAGGGATTAGTGGAGAATTATAAGTCCAGCGGGAGAAGGCTTGGCCACCCTTTACGCTCTGCATGTTCATCAGAACTCAATCTGTTATTGTGTCGAATATGTTAATTCCCACAAAGTATAGGCTCACACAGAGCATACATATGCCCAGGGCATGTGCACAACACTTAAAAAACAAAGCAAGGACATATTTCCCTGCATATATAAACAGTGAGAACATGTGCTGTTTCAGTGCTCATAGTACTGGCTCAAGCATGCAGCGTGTAAATCACACTCGCCAGCTCGGACAAGGTGACATAAATCTAGACTGTCTCTTTCAAGAGATTTGTGTGTCGCCCTCACACGTGGGCCCTGTACACACACGCACATCTACGCATACAGCGGGGTCGGAAATTATCGGCCTGGTCTCATAGTAATAAATCCGGGACACTCAAATTAGTATGCTATGTTATGTTTTGGTATGGTTCCATAAGACATATGGTTACTTAAGGCAAAAACAAATGTAGGGTGGTTGGTTGGGATGGATGGGTGGGTGGGTGGGTGGGTGGGTAAATAACCCTAACCCCTAGCCTGGTTAACGTTAGCCAGCTAGCTAACGTTAACCACCTAGCTAGAATTCGTAACATATCATACGTGTTTCAAATTCATAACATTGTACGTTTTGCAAATTCATAACATATAATATGAACTGTAATTCGTAACATATCATATGAAATGAGTGATGGACATCCACAAATGAATACATACCATACGAAACATAACATAACATAATAAATGGAGTGTCTTGGCTTTATGTTCAGAATAATACGAAATGCTCTGAGACCAGGGTGAAATTACTGACACCCTTGATAAAGAGCAATTATCCCTGTATAAAATAAAGATTTCAAATACTGAGCTATATTGTATGCAAAAAACAATTGAAATTATATTAATTTATACTAGTACAATTGCTCAGACAAAGTAATATATTATTTTTTCTCAAAGATTCTTATAAATAAAGTAGTCAAAAGTTTAGTATTTGGTCCCATATTCCTAGCACGCAATGACTACATCAAGCATGTGACTCTACAAACTTGTTGGATCCATTTGCAGGTTGTTTTGGTTGTGTTTCAGAATATTTTGTGCCCAATAGAAATGAATGGTAAATAATGTATTGTGTCATTTTGGAGAATAGAATACTTCTACATTAATGTGGATGCTACCATGATTACGGATAATCCTGCATGAATCATGAATAATGATGAATGAGAAAGTTACAGAGGGTCAAAGATCATACCCCCAAGACATACTAACCTCCCCTGTTATTGAAAATGGTGAGAAACATATTATATTCTTATTTACAATAAAAGTGACTCCAAAATGACACAATTCATTATTCACCATTTAATTTCTATTGGGCACTAAATAATCTGAAACACAACCAAAACAAACTACAAATGCATCCAACAAGTTTGCAGAGTCACAAGCTTGATGTAGTCATTACATGCTAGGAAAATGGGACCAAATACTACACTTCTGACCACTTTATTTATAAGAATCTTTAGGGGTGTCAAACAAGTCATCAAGAAAATAACTTGTTAAACAAAATTTCTTTCACTAAGCAGTGGTATTAATATAAAATAATGTATTATTTTGAGCATACAATATAGCTCAGTATTTGAATTGTTTATTTTATACAGACATTACTGCTCATCTTTATCAAGGGTGTCAATCATTTCAGACCCTACTGTACATACACACGCACTGACCTTGCCCGTCTCACATACTGTCTGTCAGCGCTCACAAGCCTAGCTGGACCGCCAGTCGTAAATCAGGAAGCCAGTTTTATATAATGGAGAGTTTCCACTGCTGTAGCCCAAGTCAACCAGACCCAGTCAAATAAAAGTGAAATGAAGCTCAATTGAATAAAATGACTGGAGGGTATCAATTTTTAGGGGGGCAACTTAGAGAGACCTAAACATGCTACTGATTAAAGGAAAGGGGGATACCTAGTCAGTTGTCCAACTGAATGTATTCAACTGAAATGTGTCTTCCGCATTTAACCCAAACCCTCTGAATCAGAGAGGTGCGGGGGGCTGCCTTCATTGACATCCACGTCATCGGCGCCCGGGGAACAGAACGACAGATTTTTACCTTTCCAGCAACCTTCCGGTTACTGGCTCAACGCTCTAACCACTAGGGAAGCAAGCTAAATGAGCACAGGGCTTAATATACCTTACAGAGTCTTTTCTGTCTGCGTTTATAAAGACAGCACAGAACATTGCAAAAACACATAAAATGGTGTGAATACAGAACGACATAACCCCCATACTAAGTGTAATAACACATTTCCAAACTCGTCTTCACTCAGAAAGGTGGAGAGAGAGATGCAGGTAGATACACAGCACACAAACATAAACCAAAGTCCATTCCCTGACACTTCCTCAACACCACCTGGAGACAATGTAAACACAAGCAAACAGATGTACATGCCTGGACAGCACACATACTGTATAAACACACACTCACACCTACACGCATACTCACACACATTCAGCCAGCTCGTGGTAGAGTGTTTACAAGTCGAGGCTGTTCCGGGTGGTTGGACTTTATCACCATCTTGACATAAAAGATATCTGTGCCCCGGGCCTATTGTTATTATTATGAGTCTATCTTTCCCTCACCCGCATTGCAGCAGCTCTAGTTGGGCCTTTGTTGACATGTAATAGGCATTTGAATGGACATCTTTAGCCCATTCTTTTACGTGTGTGTGGGTGTGTGGATGTGTGTGGATGTGTGTGGGTGTGTGGATGTGTGTGTGTGTGTGTGGATGTGTGTGTGTGTGGACGTGTTAAACTATACTGTTGGGGACCAGAAGTCCCCACAACAATAGTAAACAAACCAACATTTGACCAACTGTTAGTCCCCACAAGGTCAAATGCTATTTCTAGGGGTTTAGGGTAAAGGTTAGAATTAGTGTTAGGGTTAGAATTAAGGTTAGGAACTAGGATTAGTTTTAGTTTTAGGGTTAGGAGCTAGGGTTAGGTTTAGGGTTAAGGTTAGGTTTTTGGGTTAAGGTTAGGGTTAGGATAAGGGCACGGGTTAGGTTTAGGGTACAAGACTGTGTGTGTGTGCGTGCGTGTGTGTGTGTGAGAGAGAGAGAGAGAGAGAGAGAGAGAATCTCTTCGCAGGTTTGCATGTGTGTATATGCAGGTTATGTGCGTGTGTGAATGAGAAGATCAGAAAAGTTTGAAGAGCACTCTGACATTGTTTCAGCAGCAATAAGACAATAACTGGACACTGTCGTAAAACACAGTGGGAGAGAATGAGAGACGTTCCCGTACACACACACTAGTCTGTCATCAGCAATTGGTTTCAAAACTACTCTTTCTCCCTGTGTGCCAGAAATAATAATAGTAGAAAAAGGAAAGAAATACCCAAGTACAGAAAAATAACCCCCATTACTGTATAATAAAAATCAGGACAGTAATATATTTGAAATTACATCATCTGTCAGGACCACAAAATGAGAAAATTATGTCATGGGGACTTTTTAATCATGTTAAGCAAACTTACTAATGAGTTTCCATCCATGACATTATCATTATCATTTTTACTCTACTCTTGAACCCCATTTCCCTCTCTCTCTCTCTCTCTCTCTCTCTCTCTCTCTCTCTCTCTCTCTCTCTCTCTCTCTCTAAGATGGCTGTGCTGGCATGACACTGGTTGTGTCACTCCTGCCAAAGTACTGAGGGATGGGGTGTACATTTTCTCTTTTCTCTCCCTTCTCTCTGCAGAGAGTTTGTTCTGGAAGTGGTCAGTAACTTCATGTCCATAACTTGACCATCACCCCATTTAGAAAAACCTTGCCTTGGATCCCCTGGGTTCTCTGTTAGTGATGAATTGCTCACTAGATCGACCTGTTTCAATGTAAAGTATGGGCACCAGAGGGCAGAGGCACGCAGAATGACCTGAAGCATGAAATACTGTCATAATAAATGTTTACAGACCAATGTCATTCATATTATGTAAATCAATATCTATAGTGATGCTTGCAAACAATAAATGCAAATCCTCTTGTAAATCTAAAACCCAGGAATTGAGTGTGGTGTTCTCTGCAGTGGAAGTGCAGAAGTGGATAGAAATGGGATTGGCCTAGTAGTCAGTTTGATCACACCTTCAAACTAAGCATATTTCACTTGCAGTGCTTCACATAATATGACAATATGACAATTAATGATTGCTGGATCACTGAACTGTAACTTTTATCACCCACATTGTCATCAATCAATGATTCAATGAAAATTAACACTGTGTGGACTGACGGGAAGGGAAGATGGAACAGATAGACCCCACTAAGCACTGCCCGACACCAATGTCTTTTGGACGTCTTTTTTTGGTCTTGTCTCTTTTTTAGATTTTTTCCCCGGACCAGACATGATTTCAACGTCCACGGACATTGATCTTTGGTCCAGACCGGCCTATATTTGGCCCAAACATAGACGTCTATAATTAGTTCCGATTTGGTCCGGTCTGGACCGGCCTTGATTTGGCCCAAACATAGACGTCTATAATTAGTTCCGATTTGGTCCGGTCTGGACCGGCCTTGATTTGGCCCAAACACAGACGTCTATAATTAGTTCCGATTTGGTCCGGTCTGGACCGGCCTTGATTTGGCCCAAACATAGACGTCTATGATTGATTCAGATTTGGATCTATGTTTCACAAGTTTGGACAGAACAGTACAGCACAGTACAGTAGAGCACAGCAGAGTACAGAAAATACAAATTAAATATAGCTCAGTAGAGCACAGCACAGTAAAGTATAGTATAATTTGCTGTATTGCACCCTCTACTTGAATGTTCTTATTCATTCCTTTACACTTGTGTGTATAAGGTAGTTGTTGTGAAATTGTTAGATTACTTGTTAGATATTACTGCATGGTCGGAACTAGAAGCACAAGAATTTCGCTACACTCGCATTAACATCTGCTAACCATGTGTATGTGACAAATAAAATTTGATTTGATGTACTCTACTCTACTGAACTAAACTGTTCTGTACTCTACTGAAATAAACTCAACTGTACTGTACTCTGCTGAATTAAACTCTACTGTCCTGTACCGTACTGTACTCAACAGTACTCTACTAGGCTCTTCTGTACTGAACTGTGCCATACTATACTGTCCTGTTCAAACTTGTGAAACATAGCCTATGAACTATTGAACATTCAGAGACGTGAGGGTATGAGGTCAAATCCTGTTGAAGGCACACTATTTTGAAAATATGATTTGTTAAGATTTGGTCTGGTCCGGATCATCCTAAATGTTTACTTGTTTGGGGCCAGGGCTCATTAGCATAATACCCAGCACACTTTGCAAGTGTTTGTTTTTACATTTTGGTAATTCAGCAGACGCTCTTATCTAGAGTGACTTATAGTCAGGGCATTCAACTAAGGTAGATAAACAACAACATATTAGTCATAGCAAGAAAGAAAAAAAATCTGTAACCGTTACTGAGAATGTTATTGTAGAACCAGAAAAAAAACTGATTTCCACATCTATATTTTCAAGTCCAGTAATGATAGGGAAACTAAGCTTTGTGAAGCATTGAGGCTTTCCAGACAATTGTGTCAAACAGCTTCATTATCCGTTCACAATGCAGATTAGTGACATCTGCTGGTCAGCAATTCATAGTAACATGTGATTATCAGTTTTATTTCAACTGATTTTATCAATATTCTGTGACGCAGAGGTAAGTCATTGGCTTTAATAGCCTACAAACAGTTAGATTACCAGGTTCACATCATGCTTCTATTTTTTGCATTATTTAGGATGCTTAAGACAGAAGCTTATACTATACTAAATAAAACAAATTAATTGAACAACATTGCAGAAAGTTTGCTTTCACAAAAAATTATTTTCAAAATAGTGTGCCTTCAACAGGATTTGACCTCATACCCTCACGTCTCTGAATGTTCTATAGTTCATACTCTACCTGCTAAGCTACCGGTCAGGGGAAATGACATGTACAAAATCCTAACTTTATAAGTACAGTATTTTTGTATTTAACTAGGCAAGTCAGTTAAGAACAAATTATTATTTACAATGACTGCCTTACCCGGGCCAAACCCAAACGACGCTGGGCCAATTGTGTGACGCCCTATGGGACTCCCAATCACGGCCGGTTGTGATACAGCCCACGATCGAACCCGGGTGTATAGTGACGCCTCTAGCGCTGGGGTGCCTTAGACCGCTGCACCACTCAGGATCCCAAGTAGATAGGTATCCAGTAGAGGTCGGGGTTTGAAAGCAGCTTAATCGAAGAAAGCACCGGAACCAAAGTGAAATCAGTGGCATCTCGCATTTTGCGACACATGGTTTGCATGTGAACAAACGAAGCTTCGGACATCATTGATGACGTATTTGTGATAAAGTGATACACGCATTGGCCCACTGCTTTGAAGTTAGCTGTAAATGTAAACCCCTACCTGAGGGCCAAACAGCCTTACAATACTCCCTAATCAGCTGTGTGTGTGTGTGTGTGTGTGTGTGTGTGTGTGTGTGTGTGTGTGTGTGTGTGTGTGTGTGTGTGTGTGTGTGTGTGTGTGTGTGTGTGTGTGTGTGTGAGGATGTTTCCTACTGAATTTGAAATCTAAGACATACTACCTACTGTTAAAAAAACTTCTAATGAACTTCTAATCAAGTCATCTTGTAAATCAGTGTAAATTACTACGTTCTGTCCAGCTATACTGTATTGTGATCTAAAGAGAATCACAGGCTGTATCACATCCGGCCGTGATTGGGAGTCCCACAGGGCAGCGCACAATTGGCCCAGCGTCGTCCGGGTTTGGCCGGGGTAGGCCGTCATTGTAAATAAGAATTTGTTCTTAACTGACTTGCAAAGTTAAATAAAGGTAAAAAAAAAGAATACATTGGAATGTCCAGGAGGCAGAATTGTCATGTTTACAGTATCACCCCCAAGGGTTAGGGTGTCACCCCCATCCATACTTTCTCAAAGCCAAAACACTCTCCTTTGAACCTTTAACTTGATCAAAATTGGTTGTAGTCGTCCCTCTTTTCCCATGTTTTCTGAGCCAAAAGTATATTTTATTACCTCCAAAATAGGAGCAAATGTTTCCAAATGAAAGTAGTATTTCCCTGCAGACCGTTCAAGTGACCACACCGAAATGTCTCCAAATGTTATGGACCATTGTGAGATCCTGTATCGGTCTAACAAGGAGATTTCTTTCTTTGGTCATACAATTTCACCATTAGACTGGGGTCTGATTTACCCCGAAGCCACAATGCACAGAACTCAAGTGCCCCCTAGCTGTGAAAGATTCCTAATGAAGACAAACATGTTTTGAGTCTCTCAGTTGTACTAACCTTTACCATTGCGTTCTTTGATATCCGAACAGCCTGATGAGCAAGAAAAGCCACTGAAAATGAACCTGACTGATTACATTGACATTCCGAAAGTTAATGTCAAAGTCTTCAGTCAGGCGGATTCTTATTTTGTGACTGTTCTTGACTCGTTTCTCGGAAAACACCTCAGGAACAGCATCCGTGAGTGTGTGAGCTGAGCTTCAAACTTTGTCAGTGAGTAGGAGGCCCCATCGTGAATTTACGATGGATAACCTCTCCCTCTTATTTGTCCTCCATCATCTGCTTTACAGCTGGGCATTTACTTCAGCAATTTGGCCCCTGGTTCTGTGTCAAAGTAGTGCCCTGTCCTCTGGGAATTCAAACATACTGATGACGTGAGATTCAACTACCTCAGCTTGGCCCTGAATAATGATGGGTTCTTGTACTGAGAAACATTGCTGCCAGTCTATATGACGCTGTTTACTAGGTCACCAGACCAGTTTTCCTTTACTTTTAAGTTGGACTTTTGCATGCATTTCCCCAAAGTAAATTTCTCCTACTGCTGCAAAGACAAATTTGACTTGTTAATCATTTGCATTTGTCAGGCTACATGCAGCAGTGAGATGAAGTGGACACATTCAGTAGAGGGCATTATCTGCTTATTTTCAGATTATTTGGATCAGACTAAACCAAGGATATTCTTTGTATCAACTGACAATAAAAGCTGCTGGAACAAAACCTTCGGTTTAAGAGAGAATCAAATCAAGGTTTAAGAAATTGATATACACTGGATCTGTAAGAAGAACTCTTAAGAAAAACTGACAAACAAAAAAGTTGGATGATAGCCACGTTCAGAGCCCTAGTTATGTTCAAGTTGCTCCTGCTTTTTTAGTCTGTTTGAGAGAAATGAAACTGACTTTAAAAATCGCTTTATTTATAAAATTCTATGTTAATTTTCTACAAACAAAAAGGCAGCAGTTCAAACTTCTTGTATAATCAGGGAAAGATCATTTTTAAAGTTATAAATTCATTTAAGAAAAAAAGGAGGCATTGACCATATGTACATTGCTACCATTATAACCACCAATTTTCATGCTTAAAGTTTTGCCGTGTGTGTACATCTAATGTGCATGTTTGTGTTGAGTGTGTTTGTGTGAGACAGTGAATTGACATGTAAATGAAAAAAGGGAATGTCTTGGATCCAACACCTGACCACATATCACTAGTAGCATTGTGTTCCTGTAGTCCCATTGGCTAAAGTGGGTTCTGAAATGGAAATACAACTAAAAAGAGACCTCGCAACACCCCCAACATACAGCTTCATATAAAATTGTTTTTTTTTTTATATTTCATTTGATAAGAATAATTATACTTTTTATATAAAAATGAAAAACAATGGGTGGTATTCCCATAAACGGCATTCTCAAAGATATACACTTGTGGAAGAAGTGTGTGCAGTTCTTCAGGCAGAGCAAGATAGACAAAACATAGCGAGTTCACAGACAGAGTTTGCAACTAATGAAAATGACTTCAAATCTCCTTGTAGACTCAGAAACCACTGAGGGGGCAAATACAACTGAAAACAATGCTTACAGTTTACTGGAATTACATTACATATTCTGTGTATAAGAAACACAATCAATTCTAGAATTTCAGAGTACCTGGATGATTCTGGATAAGGTGTCAGTAATTTGACATGGCTATATTGCTGATGACATTGAGAATGTATTCAGATGTTAATACAGCCTATATTTCTTTTTCTGTACTACCAAATCTGTTGCTATTCTCCATAATTACATGGAGATACAGTGGATCAAGCTCGATGTTGCAAGACTTTGTGCAAGTGATAAAAAAATGACAAGTATATACAAACACACAACACACTGTATGATCAAGGTGGTCGTCTGCATTCAAAGCAAATATATGTAGGCCTATCCATGTACTTAATGTGTTAACTTCTGGAGTATAGGAACGGAAGGTTTGTGCCCATAAGATGAAGAAGTGTTTTAGAGGACAGAGCAAAATATAGCTATGAATTTGAAAAACAACAATATCTCAAAAGCTACCATTGATATTTACAACCAATAAGCACAAGTTAAATAATCATCATACAAATCCAAACACATTTGACATAATAAAAGAAACAAACAAAAAACAAATCCAAGCTGATGACTAGCATCTGACCTGAATTTTCTGCAGGAGCCCTCTGAATGGAATTTCAATGGAGAGCGATAAACACAAATATACAAACGGAACCTCCACAAAAAAATTGTCCTCAAATGAAACCATGAGCAGTCCACTACCATTAGCTGCATATATTTCAGTGATTAATTCTGCGCTGTGTCTAAGGGCAGTGAACTGCTAGCTCAATGTTTGGGCAGGTTTTCAAAAAGTATATATTAAGAAATGATTTAGCTAGGAGCCATTGGTAAAACTTTATCTTTTTTTAAACTTTTTCTATATCGAACAGATCAGGTTTGCGAAGTGGGTATTAGTCATTGGTCTATTCGTATATTGAGTCTTCAGTAGAATAAACACATTTGCTTTGAGTTGCTGGGACAACGTTTCAACATTGTGGCACCGTAACTTAATTGTTAATCATTTGTTTCAATTAGTACAGATGTCCTCCATAATTCCCTGACAGATTTTCCTCCTACAACCCTCCTACTCTCCCTTAAGTCCTCCTCTCATCTCACTTCACTTATTCAATCTCCCATTACGCTCTCCTTCCTGTTTTCCACTACCCTCTCCCTTCCCCTCTAATTTGTTCACCTTCACTAACCTCAAACCCCGCCCCCCTGGCTGATGTAATACTCTGCCTCCTGTCTTCTGGCAGGTAAGGGTTGCCGTGGAGACGCCGCTCCACCGGTGTGGGGATGGTGGCGGCCTCGGAGGGAGGTGTGGTTGTTGTGGTGATGGTGGGCGGGGGGAGCGGGAGGGGGGTCACGGAGGGACGGGGGAACAGCGGACGCTTTGATGGGGATGATCCGGGTGTCCATGACCTCACAATCCACCTGCATCATCATCTCATAGCCCTGGGATTTGTTATATAAACTCTCTGTGGGAGGGAGAGAGAACGAAAGAGTGCAATGTAAAAAAATACATACTGACAGGAAGAGAAAAGTGTACATTAGACAGATACAGAGGCTAACAACTAACAACAACCCCAACTTTTGTCCCATTCACCGGTTAGGTGCAGTGAAATTTTGTTTTACAGGGTCAGCCATGGTAGTACAGCGCCCCGGAGCTAATTAGTAAGTGTTGACAATTTTACGTAATATGCCTCTTCATTCACCCCAAAAACGTATTCAACATTCAAGATCTCCGTTGTTCAAAGATTGAGGGCATTTCAAAAAGTTATATCTGACAATATTTTTTACAACGGCGTACAGCAGTGCAATGGGGCTATAATTTGGCATAATTCTAAACCGCTGATAGTTCCATCTAGATATCAAGAAAAGCAAACTCACCGTTGACAGACATAGCTGGCATCACCAGAGACATTTTGGGCCGTGTGGTCTTGTTGTGGCTGATGGCTGGCAACAGCAGGTGATCCTACAGAGAGAGAACGCAGGCTCATGAATGTCAGACATACGTCTTGTATTATGTGAATGACACCCACTGTCCGTTTCATTCACACTCAGTTTCACTTCCCTAGAGGTTTGGCGTTGCTGTTCTGTCTTACCCGTCTGAAGGAGACCACGTAGAAGGTGTCCTCACGCCGGTCGATAGCGTCCATGAAGTCACTGTAGCTAATCTCTGGACCAGCAGGGAACACTTGTATCTGACTGTGAGAGACAAATAGTTAGGGTTAGACCAAGACTACAAATACCAATAGCAGCAGTTTTTTTCTACCCTCAGTTGATACAAACACCATACTTGGTTTAGTATTGTACAAGTGAACATGCAAGTCAACAAATCACTTTGAAGGATGAACACCACTGTTGATTACTGGGAAATGTGGTCCACAACGGTCACCTGTCAATGGAACGATGGGTCTGAACGGGAAGATATCTTGAGAAGTTTGTCTTCCTTAGCTGTGCTTTCTGTAGAAAAGGGAAGGGAAACAACTGACGTGTACCAAAACAATACACACAAACACCAACTAGGTTGTTTAACACGCCAGAGGTATCCATGCGTACTCATGTGGGAATGTGAAATACTACAAAAAATATGATCGGATACATGAAACTGCACCTGTGCTAGTTTGGCTTTTTTCACTGTCTTTGGCTTCCCTCCAGACTTCTTCCTGTCGATCTGGTGCCTGTGAACCCATCCTCTCAGCTCATCCGCCAGCCTGAGCGAGAAAGTGAAGCAGTCAGTTGCAGAAGTCGAGGCGACTACACAGAAACTTGACTAACTCAGTAGAATACAAATACAGTAGGACCTATGGGGATATAATATACACTGCCTCCTTGGAACATGGATACAGTGACAGGCCTGTGAGAGCACAGGTGCATTGCAGATGGTGTAACTCAATATCATATTTGCATAATGTGGTGAGACTTGATGACAGAGAGAGACTCCTGGACGCCTGAGTTAGGACCATAGCAGCGCTGCTGACCTGAGGGACTCGGAGCGGTTGAACTGCCTGCAGTCATTGGAGGTGAAATAGCGGTCGATGTCCTGCAGGACAAGGTCCTTCACGTCGCTGAACACGTCACTCAGGTTCCTTGAAAACATCCAAACACTTAATACAGATTGAAACATCAACCTTTAACAGATTCAACTTCCGTCTGAAAGCCTAACCATTATATAAATAATATTATATGGAAACCCATAGTGATTTCAAGGGGCAAAAGTCCTTAAAGAGCTGTAAACATGAAGTAAACATCTTACAGGCAAGTAATATGTGGACGTCATTCATTTTATGACAGCCTGTTAGCAGTTAGTTACTTCACTACATTCCTAAAGAAAAGCATGTACTTTTTACTCCATACACTTTACCTCACACCCAAAAGCACTCGTTACATTTTGACAGGAAAATGGTCCAATTCAAGCACTTATCAAGAGAACATCCCTGGTCATCTCTACTGCCTCTGATCTGGCAGACTCACTAAGCACAAATGCTTTGTTTGTAAATTATGTCCGAGTGGCCCCTGGCTATCCGGAAAAAAAAACGTAATAAAGTTGTGCCGTCTGGTTTGCTTAACAAAAGGAATTTGAAATTATTTGTACTTTTGATACTTAAGTATATTTAAAAACAAACACAATTAGACTTTTACTCAAATAGTATTTTACAGTGTGACTCACTTTTACTTTAGTCATTTTCTATTAAGGTACATTTACTTTTACTCAAGTATGACATTTTCATACATTTTCCACCACTGCCTGTTACGTATTTCCAAGTTGAGACCAGTGTGACTGCATTCTCAACGATTAGACTGCATGCATATCTTCTGCAAAGCTCAAGCACGGTCCTGTTCTCTAATGACATTCTACTTGACTGAACCATGTTTGCAAAGCCTCATCGATTAGAACCACATGGGCAGCAGCCGCAGATGGCTGTGACAAGGTCATAATGAACAGGTTCACCGTCGTGGATATGCAGAGTTAAACTATAAATTGGACTTTATTACCAACCTAAACTGGTATGAATCGGTGGAGTCTCTCTCCACCTCTCCTCCCTTCCACCCATCCTCTCCTCCTTCCTCCTCAGGATCTATCCTTTCCTCCACTCTGCTATGTTCCTGAGCCGTCTCAAACTCCAGGAGATGTCTTCCTGTGTGAGGGACCACCTCTTCCTGTAACCCCGTCTCCAGCTTCCTGTCTGTGATACTGGAGGAAAACATTTTGTCAAAATCAACCAGTCATGCAGTTATTATGTACATTACTTTTTAAAAAGAGGATTTTGTTGTGGGCCAATATGCCAATTGATAACACTTCATTGAACAGCAGTGACTATGAACAGTGACTTTTACCTGACAGGGCCGAAACTGAAGGTCATGAACAGTAGCACTGCCATGACGCAGACGGCCCTCTTGTTGTTACCAGATTCACTGCCCTGGAACAGAGAGAGGATTTAGAGCAGTGTAAACACTAGAGCCGGGACGATACCAGTATCGGGATACTCAGTACTGTGGCAAGGAAACAAAACACGAAGCGGATTTAACTTCTTCAGGAAAAGAGACCTAATGTTGGAAACAAACATCATTATGTTGTCATCCAGAGTCAAAATGTATTTATTTACCAAACTATAGAACACAATATTTTACATACAGCAGATTTTTAAAGAACAAAAAAGTTTGATCTGCTTCGTGCATTCATTTTTACCGTGGAAAAACGATTGCGATACTGGTATCGTCCTGGCCCTAGTAAACACGCAAGTACCAACATGTCCTCTTTGAATGTATTCCTAGTTGTTGCTTTAACAGTCAAATCTTAACCACATTCTTAAGACTTTCATTTAGAAAGATTAAATTGAAAGCAGTCCATCCAGTTCATTAGGGAAATCCAGCTCTGCCTCAGTAATGTAATCACCGAACACATTTGCTTAAGGGAGGTTTCCTGGCTTTCCAGCTCCCCTGCCACCCTCCCTCCTCTCTCTCTCCTACCCCTCCCCTTCATTCTCCTCCTGTACCTCCGCCACTACCTCTCCTTTCTCCCTTCCCCTGTACCTTCTTCCCTCCCACTCTTCTCTCCACCCCTCCTGTACCTCTTTCCCAGCAAGCCTCTCCCTCAGGGCCTGGTTCTCCTTGCGGAGGCGCTCATTCTCCTGCTGCACCTCCCTCAGCTGGCCCTCCAGGTTCTGCAGGTACTCCTTCTTCTTCTTGCGTGACTGGCACGCCGACTCCCGGTTCTTGATCATCCGCTGCTGCCTCTTCATCACCTTCATCTGAGACCCGGTCGGAGGGGAGAACGCATGAGAGTTAATCATGGCAGAACTGGGCGTGTGATCTGACAGTGAAGCCCGAGGTAACGCAACGGTTGAAGAAGAGCGTGAAAGAGAACTACTCACTGACTGACTGACATGCGACTGACAGACACTCACATCCATGCCGTTGCAGTTGCTCCCTGGCAGAGAGGACGCCGGGACTATGGGTTTGCTGGGGAATGGGGCTGTGGGGCTATGGCAGTGAGGCATGGTGGGGGAGACGGGCTCCATTTTGACGATGGCTGGCGCGGACCCCAGACAGACTGACTGGGAAAGCACCACTAAGAGAGGAAAAGAAAGTGACATCACTCAGCTATTACGTAACGTATTATGTCATGGTCTCTTACACACCCAAATATCCAAAATACCAGTAATAAAATTAATTTCTAATCAACAATCACAGGAATAGACATGAATAGGTATTGTGGCGATTTGAGCATGCACGCACACAGAGATACATAAAGTAACTTGGAATTCAACACTCCCCTTTAATTAACCTCATGCATTCACCAAACAGTAAGTCTGGAATAAGGTAATGTGTCAGTCTGGTCCCAGAACTCACCAGGCCTGCTCTGGTCCCTGCTAGGCAGGCTGTGCAGTATGAGGGCCTTGGCTGGACTGGGAGCCTGGGGGACGGGGAGAGCTGCTACACACACAGGCCTGGGCTGGATGAGAGGCTTACTGCTCAGGATGGTACTGGCTTTGATCGTGGCCGCAGTGGGGTGGACTGGAGGGAGAGAGAGCATGACAGTGTGGGAGTTAAAATCACTCCCATGCACTATAAATGTCTGCCAAGAACAATGTCAAGAGCATTTGCACCGAAAGTACATAATATTAAACATGAAGCGTGCTCTCGTGGCTGAAGTCTTTCCTGTGCAGCACATCAATTGCCGACGTTCACTGTAAAAAACACGTACCTGTGGCCTGTGCCTGTGTGTCCATGCCATTGTGGGTTGCTGTTTGGTGTTGCTGAGGCGGCAGTTTGGACTGTGGTCGGGCCAGTTGTGCGGCCACCGTGACTTCACATGTGCCAAGTGGTGGTGCCAGCACATCTCCAAACATATAAGGAGGTGTGGGCGGGTTCTCCCCTTTCACTGTGATCTGAATGGTAGAAAGAGATGTGCAAGAAATATTAAAAAACAGGATTCACACTTTGGCTACTTCTGAAATACTCTGACTAAGCTCTTTGTGTACATTGCATCTCAGAGTCTCTAAACTGTGATGCATCAATATCGCATAGGGTGCCTTTAGTAGTGTGATGTGGAAGCTGATCTGTCTGGACTGACCTGTGAGTCTGGGAGTGAGGTCAGGGAGCAATCTGAGGCCAGCGAGGAGGCAGGGGAGGGAGGCTCCGCCTTCACCCGGAACACTGGAACAGCACACACAAATTATACAAAAGGACACAGTGAATTAATTCACATTCAGCCATAAGACGAACACATACACAATAGCCAAAGAGGAACTTACACATGTCCACTGGCAAAGGCTGCGTTATCGTCATTTCATCTTTCAATACGGGACTGTCCCCTTAAGAGAGTGCGAGGAAGGCAGAGCAGAGAGAGAGCGGCAGGGAGCAAGGTTTTAAAAGTACACCACAACGGACGCTGCGCTACAATGACACTTTACTGCTAAACTGAAGCGATGTTCCTATTTTACTTCATTGGCCTTCTATAGTAGTAATAACATGTCAACTACAACAACTAATACTTTTCAGAGGAAAACCTCTCCTTATGCTTCCTGCCACGCTTTATTAATCTCTGCACCTGTGAGAAGGTTGTCGTCCAGGTGTCTCCATGGTGACGTGGGATTGTCGGGATCAAGGGTCAGCACGAGATCGTTGTCAAACTGCGAGGAGAGAGAGAGAGAGGAAGCGGAGCGCAGAATTAGGCCATCGTCTGGATTAGTCAGTAGGTCGACAGGGGGCGCGCCATTGGTTGCCCCAACAGGCAAATCAGCCCCATTATCGGCCGGCCCGTCTCAGGCTCACCCAAGTTACCTTAACTTTGGCATCACACACTGAACTCTCACTACTGCTAGGTAGTGTGTAACACTGCCTGGTTTATACTGATACTGCCAGCACTAGACGACTACCACCAGGTTACTCAACCCTGCACCTTAGAGGCTGCTGCCCCATATACATAGACCTGGAATCACTAGTCACTTTAATAATGTTTACATAACGCTTTACTCGTTTCATATGCATATACTGTATTGTATTCTACTGTATTTTAGTCAATGCCACTCCGACATTGCTCGTCCTAATATTTATATATTCTTAATTCCACTCTTCACTTTTAGATTTGTGTGTATTGTTGTGAATTGTTGGATACTACAGCACTGTTGGAGCTCGGAACACAAGCATTTTGCTACACCCGCAATAACATCTGCTAAATATGACCAATAAAATGTTATTTTATTTTGATAAAGGAAGAATGAGCAGATTGCCGCACTATTGCACACAGTATTTTATTTAAAAACTTTATTTTACTAGGCAAGTCAGTTAAGAACAAAGTCTTATTTTACAATGACGCCCTATCGGGGAACAGATCAGGGAACAGTGTGAACAGATCATGGAACTGCCTTGCTCAGGGGCAGAACGACAGATTTTTTTTACATTGTCAGCTCAGGGATTCGATACAGAAACCTTTCAGTTACTAAAGATCACTTTTGTTGACTGTCAAACTATTTTGTGGAATGTGCTTTGTGGCTGCCCAAATGGGAAAGAAAATTATTATTTTTTGTCTTGAAGACAAGGTTAATTTGCTTTGACTCTACTGTTCCATTTCTACATGTGCATTTGCGGGACACAACAAAAAAAGAAACCAAGCATCAGTTCTTCTCCCTGAATTTTTTTTTTGTCTCACTCACTAAATTGTGTTCCGTCCACTCCCTCTACACACGTGTGCCAAGTGCGCACACAAGCTCCCGTTAGGCCTACATAAATGCCTTAAAAAAAATGGTATCTACCTGATGGGATACACAAGCTACACTCCTTGCCAAATGACAACAGTGTAATAACAAATTGTGTTCCGTCCGTGAGTTGATTGATGTAGGGAAATAGGTATTCCAATGACAAGCTGCAGTTTTGGAATAATTGCGTCTCGTCTATTTTCCACTTAGGCTACTTTGCGAACTGCTAATGCCATTTAGAAATGGTTAGCCTAGGCTATAGATAAATGCACACATTTATTTCCAGTGTGGGCCTTGTGTTCTAAAATAGACCCCCCTCCCCCATTGGAGTACTCAACAAAAAAAAAGCAAGAGCTCTAACTGACAAAACATTTCAAATGCCCATTCCTAGAATAGTAGACAGGGAATTAGGTCTAAATTATTGATAGCTTTGAATTAACTTCGATGTGGTGATATAACATGTGCAGTACAGTGGTCAGATAATACAGTCAGGGTCTGTGAGCAGAAAATCTTTGTCCATACCGATGTTTCATATTTCGGTCCTCTCGTGTACTCTCCGTCCTCTCCCTCCTCCATGCTCTCACACTGGTACAGACAGGCATCTGAGACAGACAGACCAATTAGTTAGTACTGTAGGAACATAATTATGCACATGGACAGAAACGCAAGTTGCTTGAGTATCAGTTGCTATAGCGGTTGTAAGTAAAGCCTTATCACTATACCACAGTGACCACTTGTCGCCATGGTTTCCAGTGCCTTATTTGGTTTGACATGGGCTTGAAACACGACTGACCTTTGAGCTAAAACAAGAAGCGGGATCTACTAGTAAATGATGGTTGTGATCATAAACACACCTAAAATGAGCTCAAGGTTTGATGCTTTTCTACACCCATTTTAAATGTAAAGCAGATTCAATTCACAGGACTCCAGTTTCTTTTTTCCAGCTTTACGAATTGAGGAAAATCTAAGCAATAGAGGGGAAGCTAGCTTAAAATACATGAGATGGGAGGTTCTGTCCTGAGGTGACCCATCTTCAATAGCAGAGGGATCAGTAACCAACCTGCTCTGTGCTGAGAATTGTTCCCATTACTGTTGAATTTTAATTAACCAAGGGTTAGCTACTCATGATAATAGTAGACCCCATTAACTAAAGGGCCAATTTATGGGCTGAAATTAATTCTAGCCTACATTATCGTGGGATGTTTTTTTCTTGAAAGAATGCTTTTCGTTTCCCACAGATAGTTTTGATTCATACCGCAGGCCTAACTAGTTAAATGCTGTCTATCATAAATAGTAAATGTAACATTTTATCAGTGTTCATAGGATGTTAAAGTGCTCACAGTTTACAGATTAGTCTTGTTGTCTCACGCAAAGTCTGCAAACTTCAGCATACAAAAGCAATGATCATGGAAAAGTTCAGCATCTAAAATACAGTGCCCTACAATGAAAGCAAGCCAATCTGTCAGATGCAAATGCTATTGATTTAAGAAAGGGACCGAGATACACAGATGTCGCAAAAAGCCAGCTTGGTTTTCAGTCTTTAGATTAGGCTAAATAAAGCCTATGGTTTTGTTCCACATATTGCATACATAATTCAGGTATTTGGGATCGATGGTCTTTTCAGCTAGCCTTTATCTTATGGAAATTGAAAGCTTGCAGATCACAAGCTTTTCTCACACTAATACCAAAGGCTTTTTATAACTAAAGTTAACCCTCCTATCTGTGATAATACAGTGACATATCCGGTTTGCTGCCCAGTGCACATATAGCTAGTCATTGGCACACACCCACGCAAGAAACCAAACTACCAATCATTCTACCACCAACTTTAACATCATGATTTTTCGTAATTTGTTGCCAGGGTCAACCTGGTAAGGTTAGGAAAATGAAGATACATAGTCAATTTCACGCGTTCGTTATCAACTAAAGTCGCGTTAGCTAGCTACACGCTAGCTGATCATTTTAGCTAGCTAACGCATCCATGTTGCCCAGGTGGTAAACATGCTTTACAGTACCATTTATTATCGCTCTCACTTACCCCAATCTTCGCTTGTCAGAAGGTTATCAGCGAAGAAACGACTATCCAAATCAGAGAGTAAATCCGTAGTCATAGCCACAAGGCGTTTGTTAATTAGAGGGGGTGTAGATAATCACCGATCAATTATATTAAAAAAGATAAATCGGCGAAATCGATTTACAGCGAACGGTGTTCAGTTGGCGATTGGGTCCATCGATGTACAAAAGACAAATATAATTTCTTACGCGAAACATTAGATTTTGTATTTATTTTGTCTCATAATATCCACTCGGTCCACAAAACCAACTCGCATATGACGACATCCAGACAAGAAACGAAATTTCCGCAAAAGCCCGCCCATTTTCAATGCAAGATCCAATCAAAGAAAGGATTCGTTAGATTGACTCTTCAATCCGCCTATCCAATAATATTATTACTATTCAGGCAGAGTAAACCGTTTATAAGGTGGTTTATAAAGATGATTCGGCCCAATCGCACTTCAGAATTTTGAGTGACGTTAAAAATATTCAATGGTAGACATGTAATTAGGCATTCCTTTCAAAGGACATGCTGTAAAAATCAATCACGTGTTCAACAATAAGAAACGTTTCCTTTGAACACATGGTTGATAGCTAGCTAAAATTGTCCCTTTTCTAAATTAGACATGGATGGAGATAGGGTTTTGGACTTGTGGTTTTACTTGATTCTCCGTACTGGCCAATGATTATAACGGGGATTCTGATCCAAACATAAATTCCTCCATTGTGCCACTTGCCTGAGAGGATATAAGTTAAATATATATCTAGATGTAGTAGGCTAGTGTTAACTAGCTAACGTTACCCATGAAATGAAGTTTTTGCCAGGTAGCAGGACAACAAACTAAAAGCGTGTACTGTATGACAGTGATAGACCATTTAGTCAACATGAGATAGAGAATCATGGCATTGGCTTGAGTGAGTCCACATTTTGTTACGTTACCCTTATTCCAAAATACCCCATAATGACAAAGCAAAAACTGGTTTAGAAATTTTAGCAAATGTATAAAGAAACATTTTAAAAATTATATTACATTTAACATAAGTATTCAGACCCTTTACTCAGTACTTTGTTGAAACACCTTTGGCAGCAATTATAGCCTAGAGTCTTCTTGGGAATGACACTACAAGCTTGGCACACCTGTATTTGAGGAGTTTTTCCCATTTTTCTCTGCAGATCCTCTCAAGCGCTGTCAGGTGGGATGGGGAGCGTCGCTGCACAGCTATTTTCAGGTCTCTCCAGAGATGTTTGATTGGACATTCAGAGACTTGTCCCGTAGCCATCTCTGCGTTATCTTGGCTGTGTGCTTAGGGTCGGTGTCCTGTTGGAAGGTGAACCTCAAATCAAATCAATCAAATGAAATGTTATTTGTCACATACACATGGTTAGCAGATGTTAATGCGAATGTTGCGAAATGCTTGTGCTTCTAGTTCCGACCATGCGGTAGTATCTAACAAGTAATCTAACAATTTCACAACAACTACCTTATACACACAAGTGTAAAGGAATGAATACGAGTATGTACATAAAAATATATGGATGAGCGATGGCTGACCGGCATAGGAAAGATGCAGTAGATGGTATACAGTACAGTATATACATGTGAGATGAGTAATGTAGGATATATAAACATTATATAAATGGCATCGTTTAAAGTGGCTAGTGGTACATTTATTACATACACTTTTTAATTATTAAAGTGGCTAGAGATTTGAGTCGATGGCCGAACGGCATAGGCAAGATTCAGTAGATGGTATAGAGTATAGTGTATACATTTGATATGAGTAATGTCGGATATGTAAACATTATATACAAAATTGTTTAAAGTGGCTAGTGATACATTTGTTACATCCAATTTTCTATTATTTAAAGTGGCTAGAGATTTAAGTCAGTATGTTGGCAGCAGCCACTCAATGTTAGTGGTGGCTGTTTAACAGTCTGATGGCCTTGAGATAGAATCTGTTTTTCAGTCTCTCGGTCCCAGCTTTGATGCACCTGTACTGACCTCGCCTTCTGGATGATAGCGGGGTGAACAGGCAGTGGCTCGGGTGGTTGTTGTCCTTGATGATCTTTTTGGCCTTCCTGTGACATTGGGTGGTGTAGGTGTCCTGGAGGGCAGGTAGTTTACCCCCGGTGATGCGCTGTGCAGTCCTCACTACCCTCTGGAGAGCCTTACGGTTGTGGGCGGAGCAGTTGCCGTACCAGGCGGTGATACAGCCCGACAGGATGCTCTCAATTGTGCATCTGTAGAAGTTTGTGAGTGTTTTTGGTGACAAGACGAATTTCTTCAGCCTCCTGAGGTTGAAGAGGCGCTGTTGCGCCTTCTTCACCACGCTGTCTGTGTGGGTGGACCATTTCAGTTTGTCCGTGATGTGTTCGCCGAGGAACTTAAAACTTTCCACCTTCTCCACTACTGTCCTGTCGATGTGGATAGGGGGGTGCTCCCTCTGCTGTTTCCTGAAGTCCACGATCATCTCCTTAGTTTTGTTGATGTTGAGTGAGAGGTTATTTTCCTGACACCACACTCCGAGGGCCCTCACCTCCTCCCTGTAGGCCGTCTCGTCGTTGTTGGTAATCAAGCCTGCCACTGTAGTGTCGTCAGCAAACCTGATGATTGAGTTGGAGGCGTGCTTGGCCACGCAGTCATGGGTGAACAGGGAGTACAAGAAAGGGCTGAGAACTCACCCTTGTGGGGCCCCAGTGTTGAGGATCAGCAGGGTGGAGATGTTGTTTCCTACCCTCACAACCTGGGGCCGGCCCATCAGGAAGTCCAGGACCCAAACCTCTGCCCCAGTCAGGTATTTGGGGCTCTGGAGCAGGTTTTCATCAAGGATCTCTCTGTACTTTGCTCTGTTCATCTTTCCCCTCAATCCTGACTAGTCTCCCAGTCCCTGCCGTCCAGCTATAGGAAGAGTCTTGGTGGTTCCAAACTATTTAAGAATGATGGAGGCCACTGTGTTCTTCAAATCCCCCAAATCAAATCAAACTTTATTTGTCACATGCGCCGAATACAACTGTAGCCCTTACCGTGAAATGCTTACTTACAAGCCCTTAACCAACAGTGCAGTTTAAGAAGAGTTAAGAAAATATTGAACAAATAAACTAAAGTAAAAAATAATAAAAAGTAACACAATAAAATAACAATAACAAGGCTATATACAGGGGTACCGGTACAGAGTCAGTGTGCGGCGGTACAGGTTAGTTTAGGTAATTTGTACATGTAGGTAGGGGTGAAGTGACTATGCATAGATTATAAACAGCAAGTACCAGCAGTGTACAAATAAAATGTGTGGGGGAGGGGGGGGGGGTCAATGTAAATAGTCCGGTGGCCATTTGATTAATTGTTTAGCAGTCTTATGGCTTGTGGGTAGAAGCTGTTAAGAAGACTTTTGGTCAACGACTTGGCGCACTGGTACAGCTTGCCGTGCGTTAGCAGAGAAAACAGTCTGACTTGGGTGACTGGAGTCTCTGACAATTTTATGGACTTTCCTCTGACTCTGCCTATTATATAGGTCCTGGATGGCAGGAAGCTTGGCCCCAGTGATGCACTGCGCCGTACGCACTACGCTCTGTAGCGCCTGACGATCAGATGCTGAGCAGTTGCCATACCAGGCGGTGATGCAGCCGGTCAGGATACTCTCGATGGCTCAACTGTATAATTTTTTGAGGATCTGGGGACCCATGCCAAATCTTTTCAGTATCTTGAGGGGGAAAAGGTTTTGTCGTGCCTTCTTCACGACTGTCTTGGTGTGTTTGGACCATGATAGTTTGTTGGTGATGTGGACACCAAGGAACTTGAAACTCTCGACCCACTCCACTACAGACCCGTTGATGTTAATGGGGGCCTGTTCAGCCCACCTTTTCCTGTAGTCCATGATCAGCTCTTTTGTCTTGCTCACATTGAGGGAGAGGTTGTTGTCCTGGCACCACACTGCCAGTTCTCTGACCTCCTCCCTATAGTCTCATCATTGTCGGTGATCAGGCCTACCACTGTTGTGTCGTCAGCGAACTTAATGATGGTGTTGGAGTTGTGTTTGGCCACAGTCGTGGGTGAACAGGGAGTACAGGAGGGGACTAAGGACAGTACACACCCCTGAGGGGCCCCCGTGTTGAGGTTTAGCATGGCGGATGTGTTGTTACCTACCCTTACCACCTGGGGGCGGCCCATCAGGAAGTCCAGAATCCAGTTTCAGAGGGAGGTGTATAGTTGGATCTGTTGGGGCGGTATGCGAATTGGAGTGCGTCTAGGGTATCCGGGAGGATGCTGTTGATGTGAGCTATGACCAGCCTTTCAAAGCACTTCATGGCTACCGACGTGAGTGCTACGGGGCGGTAATCATTTAGGCAAGTTACTTTCACTTCCTTGGGCACAGGGACTATGGTGGTCTGCTTGAATCATGTCGTTATTACAGACTTGGTCAGGGAGAGGTTGAAAATGTGAGTGAAGACACTTGCCAGTTGGTCCTCGCATGCTTTGAGTACACATCCTGGTAATCCGTCTGGCCCTGCGGCTTTGTGAATGTTGACCTGTTTAAAGGTCTTGCTCACATCGGCTACCGAGAGCGTTATCACACAGTCATCCAGAACAGCTGGTGCTCTCGTACATGATTCAGTGTTGCTTGCCTCGAAGCGAGCATAAAAGGCATTTAGCTCGTTTTATAGGTTCGCTTCACTGGGCAGGTCGCGTCTGGGTTTCCTTTTGTACTCCGTAATAGTTTTCAAGCCCTGCCACATCCAACAAGTGTCAGAGCCGGTGTTGTAGGATTCAATCTTAATCCTGTATTGACGCTTTGCTTGTTTGATGGTTATTCTGAGGGCATCCCGGGATTTCTTATAAGCATCCGGGTTAGTGTCCCGCTCCTTGAAAGTGGCAGTTCTAGCCTTTAGCTCAATGCGGATGTTGCCTGTAATCCATGGCTTCTGGTTGGGATATGTACGTATGGCCACTGTGGGTACGTCGTCATCGACGCACTTACTGATGAAGCAAATGACAGAGGTGGTATACTCCTCAATGCCATTGGATGAATCCCGGAACATAATCCAGTCTGTGCTAGCATAAACTAAATGGGCTCCCGAGTGGCGCAGTGGTCTAAGGCACTACAGTTGTGGCCAAAAGTTTTGAGAATGACACAAATATTAATTTTCACAAAATCTGCTGCCTCAGTTTGTATGATGGCAATTTGCATATACTCCAGAATGTCATGAAGAGTGATCAGATGAGTTGCAATTAATTGCAAAGTCGCTCTTTGCCATGCAAATTAACTGCGAATTAACAAAAAACATTTCCACTGCATTTCAGTCCTGCCACAAAAGGACCAGCTGACATCATGTCAGTGATTCTCTCGTTAACACATGTGTGAGTGTTGACGAGGACAAGGCTGGAGATCACTCTGTCATGCTGACTGAGTTTGAATAACAGACTGGAAGCTTCAAAAGGAGGGTGGTGCTTGGAATCATTGTTCTTCCTCTGTCAAACATGGTTACCTGCAAGGAAACACTGTCCGTCATCATTGCTTTGCACAAAAAGGGCTTCACAGGCAAGGATATTGCTGCCAGTAAGATTGCACCTAAATCAACCATTTATCGGGTCATCAAGAACTTCAAGGAGAGCAGTTCAATTGTTGTGAAGAAGGCTTCAGGGCGCCCAAGAAAGTCCAGCAAGCGCCAGGACCGTCTCCTAAAGTTGATTCAGCTGCAGGATCGGGGCACCACCAGTACCGAGCTTGCTCAGGAATGGCAGCAGGCATCTGTGCATCTGCACGCACAGTGAGGCGAAGACTTTTGGGGGATGGCCTGGTGTCAAGAAGGGCAGCAAAGAAGCCACTTCTCTCCAGGAAAAACATCAGGGACAGACTGATATTCTGCAAAAGGTACAGGGATTGGACTGCTGAGGACTGGGGTAAAGTAATTTTCTCCAATGAATCCCCTTTCCGATTGTTTGGGGCATCTGAAAAAAAGCTTGTCCGGGGAGAAGACAAGGTGAGCGCTACCATCAGTCCTGTGTCATGCCAACAGTAAAGCATCCTGAGACCATTCATGTAACATCCATAGTAACATCTGACAAAAATATCTAAAGACACTGAAGCAGCAAACTTTGTGGAAATTTATATTTGTGTCATTCTCAAAACTTTTGGCCACGACTGTACATCTCAGTGCAAGAGGCGTCACTGTAGTCCCTGGTTCGAATCCAGGCTGCATCACATATGGCCGTGATTGGGATTCCCATAGGGCGGCGCACAATTGGCCCAGCGTTGTCCAGGTTTGGCCAGGGTAGGACTTCATTGTAAATAAGAATTTGTTATTAACTTAATTGCCTAGTTAAAGGTTAAATAAAAATAAATGAATGCTGTACAAATGTTTTGGTATCCTTCCCCAGATCTGTGCCGTGGCACAATCCTGTCTCGGAGCTCTACAGACAATTCCTTCAACCTCATGGCTTGGTTTTAGCTCTGACATGCACTTCTTCTTCTTTGATAGAGTTTATCGGCGGTTGGCATTCAATATTAATGGTGCATTACCGCCACCAACTGGACGGGGTATAGCATGAGAAAAAAAAGAACAAATAAATAAAAACGTTCTGGGAAAGGGGGAAAACGACATCATACAAAATAAAACATGTAAACTAAAAATATTATAGAAATGAAAACCTCTTCAATCACAAAAATACATCCCTGTGATGGGGCTGCATTCACCAACAGGATTTCTTAGTCGTGGTGGCTATAGTGCCATTGCTTATTCCCCGCCGCTCATTCCTTTCAATTCTCTCACCGCCTCCAGATAGGAGACATGCTGGACAAACCTTATCCTTGCCACCTCATTCACCTTCATCATAACAGAGAGACTCTTCATCAAAGAACAGTAGCATGGATGAAGTGAACTTCTTTTCTCCGTCCACCGTACATGTCAATCGATGTGCACCAACCACTCCATCGATGTCTTCAGTTATAGCCTCTGCCTTTATTTCTTGCGCAACCCCAGAAATAACCCCCTTGATAGGCGCCCTGCTACGAAAATCCATTCAGGAAACATTCCACTTCAATATCTTTTTGAGTCTTAACACACGCTTCTTCTGCTCCGCAGACACACAAATCAAAAACCACTTCTTGTGACTCTCACCGACTCACACTTTCTTCCAACACATCCCAGATATTCCTAGATAAGTTAAACAGATTTCCCAAGTAGCACTGATCCTAAACCCTGACTGGTGGTTTCTTATTTTCCAACATAGCTTTACTTCTCCCTTTTCCACTGTAACCCACTAATTCTCACTTTCTGTACTATTAGCTTCACTTGACTCACTAGCAGTTTCAATCAAAACCTCAGTTTCCACCATCTTCTGTCTACAACCAATGTCTAAGTCTCCTGCTCCAACAAAGAGCTACTCTCCTTTCTCTGACATGTACTGTCAACTGTGGGACCTTATATAGACAGGTGTGTGCCTTTCCAAATCATGTCCAATCAATTGTATTTACCAAAGGTGGACTCCAATTAAGTTGTAGAAACATCTTATGGATGATGAATGGGAACAGGATGCACCTGAGCTCAATTTTGAATCTCATAGCAATGGGTCTGAACACTTATGTAAGAAAGGTATTTCTGTTTTTTTTTTATTAATTAGCAAAAATGGCAACCTGTTTTCGCTTTATAATTATGGGGTATTGTATGTAGATTAATGAGGGAAACAAAATATTTAATCAATTTTAGGATAAGGCTGTACCGTAACAAAATGTGGAAAAAGTCAAGGGGTCTGAATACTGTATGCACTGTATATATCAAGGCCGCAAGGCAAATTAACTAAAAGGTTATAGAGCAAATGACGCAATTATCACAACACAGGTTGTAACATGTCTTTTTTTCTGGCTTGGCTTCCCCAGTGATTTTACCCACGCGCTGCAACTGTCCTTGAAAGAAATTAAATTAAAATGATGAATGACTTTTAACAAGTATCAAATCTAATTTTATTAATCACATGCTTCGTTAACAACAGGTGTAGACTAACAGTGAAATGCTTACTTACGGGCCCTTCCCAAAAATGTAGACATAGGGAAAATAGAAAAGGTAATAACACGTAATAATACAAGTTATAATAAATACACAATGAGTGATAACTTGACTATATACATGGGTACCATTACTGAGTCTTTGTGCAGGGGTACGAGGTAATTCAGGTAGATACAGTTGAAGTCGGAAGTTTACATACACTTAGGTTGGAGTCATTAAAACTTGTTTTTCAACCACTCCACAAATTTCTTGTTAACAAACTGTAGTTTTGGAAAGTCAGTTAGGACATCTACTTTGTGCATGACACAAGTAATTTTTCCAACAAATGTTTACAGACAGATTATTTCACTTATAATTCACTGTTTCACAATTCCAGTGGGTCAGAGGTTTACATACACTAAGGGGCAGTTTCCCGGACACAGATTAAGCCTGGTCCTGGACTAAAAACAGCTTTTAATAGACATTTTCCATTGAGATCACTGTCTAGTTCAGGACTAGGTTTAATCTGTGTCTGAGAAGCCGCCCCTAAGTTAACTGTGCTTTTAAACAGCTTGGAAGATTCCAGAAAATAATGTCATGGCTTTAGAAGCTTCTGATAGGCTAATTGACATCATTTGAGTCAATTGGAGGTGTACCTGTGGATGTATTTCAAGGCCTACCTTCAAACTCAGTGCCTTTTTGCTTGACATCATGGGAAAATCAAAAGAAATCAGCCAGGACCTCAGAAAATATATTGTAGACCTCCACAAGTCTGGTTCATTCTTGGGAGCAATTTCCAAACACCTGAAGGTACCACGTTCATCTGTACAAACAATAGTACGCAAGTATAAACACCATGGGACCACGCAGCCGTCATAGCGCTTAGGAAGGAGATGCTTTCTGTCTCCTAGAGATGAACGTACTTTGGTGTGAAAAGTGCAGATCAATCCCAGAACAACAGCAAAGGACCTTGTGAAGATTCTGGAGGAAACAGGTACAAAAGTATCTATATACACAGTAAAATGAGTCCTATATCGACATAATCTGAAAGGCCGCTCAGCAAGGAAGAAGCCACTGCTCCAAAACCGCTACACAAAAGCGAGACTACGGTTTGCAACTGCACATGGGGACAAAGATCGTACTTTTTGGAGAAATGTCCTCTGGACTGATGAAAGAAAAATAGAACTGTTTGTCCATAATGGCTATCGTTATGTTTGGAGGAAAAGAGGCTTGCAAGCCGAAGAACACCATCCCAACCGTGAAGCAAGGGGGTGGTAGCAACATGTTGTGGGTGAGATTTGCTGAAGAAGGGACTGGTGCACTGCACAAAATAGATGGCATCATGAGGGAGGAAAATTATGTGTATATATTGAAGCAACATCTCAAGACATCAGTCAGGAAGTTAAAGCTTGGTCGCAAATGGGTCTTCCAAATGGACAATGACCCCAAGCATACTTCCAAAGTTGTGGTAAAATGGCTTAAGGACAACAAAGTCAAGGTATTGGAGTGGCCATCACAAAGCCCTGACCTCAATCCTATAGAAAATTTGTGGGCAGAACTGAAAAAGCGTGTGCGAGCAAGGAGGCCTACAAACCTGACTCAGTTGCACCAGCTTTGTCAGGAGGAACTTATTGTGGTAAGTTTGTGGAAGGCTACCCGAAACGTTTGACCCAAGTTAAACAATTTAAAGGCAATGCTACCAAATACTAATTGAGTGTATGTAAACTTCTGACCCACTGGGAATGTGATGAAAGAAATAAAAGCTGTAATAAATCATTCTCTCTACTATTATTCTGACATTTCACTTTCTTAAAATAAAGTGGTGATCCTTACTGACCCAAGACAGGGAATTTTTACTAGGATTAAATGTCAGGAATTGTGAAAAACAGAGTTTACATATATTTGGCTAAGGTGTATGTAAACTTCCGACTTCAACTGTATGTACATATAACTAGGGATAAAGTTACTAGGCAACAGGATAGATAATAAGTAGTAGCAGCAGTGTATGTGATGATTCAAAAAAAGTTAGTGCAAAAAGGGTCAATGCAGATAGTAGCTATTTATTTAACAATTTAGCAGTCTCATAGTGGTATCATACAGTTCCATCAATTAGTCTATTAACTACAACTTGCAGCAAGGTATCACGGGGCTATCCTCTCAGTCACCAGTGCCATATGTTACATAATGGTCCAGCCAGGGTATATGAGGTCATCGCCATATAAAAACCTCAATGGAATGTAGGTACCTAGTATGAAGAAAAGTCTTCATCTGAAAAGTCTTCATTTGAAAAAAGGGTCCCTACCAAATTTGTTCCTTACATGGATGTAGTGTTTTTTGTTGTCGTCCGGCGAACTCCACTGTATGTAGTAGGCTAAGTAGGTTACTGTATGTTCAAATTCACCGAAAAATCACTTTCGGAACCATCTCTGGTATGTCTCGAGAGCATATCAAATGCACAAAACTAGTAGAAAGTAGTTATTTCGCTACTACTATCATCGTTCTAATAGCATTGTTTGAAAAGTCTCTCTGCAGGGGTCCCACCTGGTTTCAGATCTGTACTCACAAAGAAATCGTTAAACGTGACCTAGCCCTAGTGAGAATGACGTCCTGCTCCCAGACAAACTAAACAACTTCTTTGCTCGCTTTGAGGACAATACAGTGCCACCGACACGGCCCGCTACCAAAACCTGCAGGCTCACCTTCACCGCAGCCAATGTGAGAAAAACATTTAAATGTGTTAACCCTCGCAAGGCTGCCGGCCCAGATGGCATCCCTGGCCGTGTCCTCAGAGCATGCGCAGACCAGCTGGCTGGTGTGTTTACGGACATATTCAATCAGTCCCTATCCCAGTCTGCTGTTCCCACATGCTTCAAGAGGGCCACCATTGTTCCTGTTCCCAAGAAAGCTAAGGTGACTGAGCTAAATGACTATCGCCCCGTAGCACTCACTTCCGTCATCATGAAGTGCTTTGAGAGATTAGTCAAGGATCATATCACCTCCATCCTACCAGACACCCTGGACCCACTCCAATTTGCTGACGACACTACAGTGGTAGGCTTGATTACCAACAACGACGAGACGGCCTACAGAGAGGAGGTGAGGGCCCTCGGAGTGTGGTGTCAGGAAAATAACCTCTCACTCAATGTCAGCAAAACAAAGGAGATGATCGTGGACTTCAGGAAACAGGAGAGGGAGCACCCCCCTATCCACATCGAGGGGACAGTAGTGGAGAAGGTGGAAAGTTTTAAGTTCCTCGGCGTACACATCACGGACAAACTGAATTGGTCCACCCACACAGACAGCGTGGTGAAGAAGGCGCAACAGCGCCTCTTCAACCTCAGGAGGCTGAAGAAATTCGGCTTGTCACCAAAATCACTCACAAACTTTTACAGATGCACAATCGAGAGCATCCTGTCGGGCTGTATCACCGCCTGGTACGGCAACTGCTCCGCCCACAACCGTAAGGCTCTCCAGAGGGTAGTGAGGACTGCACAGCGCATCACCGGGGGTAAACTACCTGCCCTCCAGGACACCTACACCACCCGATGTCACAGAAAGGCCAAAAAGATCATCAAGGACAACAACCACCCGAGCCACTGCCTGTTCACCCCGCTATCATCCAGAAGGCGAGGTCAGTACAGGTGCATCAAAGCTGGGACCGAGAGACTGAAAAACAGCTTCTACCTCAAGGCCATCAGACTGTTAAACAGCCATCACTAACATTGAGTGGCTGCTGCCAACATACTGACTTAAATCTCTAGCCACTTTAAACATAGGAATTGGATGTAACAAATGTATCACTAGCCACTTTAAACAATTTTGTATATAATGTTTACGTATCCGACATACTCATATCAAATGTATACACTGTACTCTAAACCATCTACTGTATCTTGCCTATGCCGTTCGGCCATCGACCCAAATCTCTAGCCACTTTAATAATTATAATTGGATGAAATAATGTATCACTAGCCACTTTAAACAATGCCATTTATATAATGTTTACATATCCTACATTACTCATCTCATATATATATAT
>QNTS01005995.1:40443-68066 GCA_003317085.1 Hucho hucho
AACCTCTCACTCAATGTCAGCAAAACAAAGGAGATGATCGTGGACTTCAGGAAACAGGAGAGGGAGCACCCCCCTATCCACATCGAGGGGACAGTAGTGGAGAAGGTGGAAAGTTTTAAGTTCCTCGGCGTACACATCACGGACAAACTGAATTGGTCCACCCACACAGACAGCGTGGTGAAGAAGGCGCAACAGCGCCTCTTCAACCTCAGGAGGCTGAAGAAATTCGGCTTGTCACCAAAATCACTCACAAACTTTTACAGATGCACAATCGAGAGCATCCTGTCGGGCTGTATCACCGCCTGGTACGGCAACTGCTCCGCCCACAACCGTAAGGCTCTCCAGAGGGTAGTGAGGACTGCACAGCGCATCACCGGGGGTAAACTACCTGCCCTCCAGGACACCTACACCACCCGATGTCACAGAAAGGCCAAAAAGATCATCAAGGACAACAACCACCCGAGCCACTGCCTGTTCACCCCGCTATCATCCAGAAGGCGAGGTCAGTACAGGTGCATCAAAGCTGGGACCGAGAGACTGAAAAACAGCTTCTACCTCAAGGCCATCAGACTGTTAAACAGCCATCACTAACATTGAGTGGCTGCTGCCAACATACTGACTTAAATCTCTAGCCACTTTAAACATAGGAATTGGATGTAACAAATGTATCACTAGCCACTTTAAACAATTTTGTATATAATGTTTACGTATCCGACATACTCATATCAAATGTATACACTGTACTCTAAACCATCTACTGTATCTTGCCTATGCCGTTCGGCCATCGACCCAAATCTCTAGCCACTTTAATAATTATAATTGGATGAAATAATGTATCACTAGCCACTTTAAACAATGCCATTTATATAATGTTTACATATCCTACATTACTCATCTCATATATATATATGTGTATATACTGTACTCCATACCATCTACTGCATCTTGCCTATGCCGGTCAGCCATCGCTCAGCCATATATTTATATGTACATACTCGTATTCATTCCTTTACTCTTGTGTGTATAAGGTAGTTGTTGTGAATTTGTTAGATTACTTGTTAGATACTACTGCATGGTCGGAACTAGAAGCACAAGCATTTCGCTACACTCGCATTAACATCTGCTAACCATGTGTATGTGACAAATAAAAATTTGATTTGATTTGATTTGATTTATTTTCCAATCAATCCAAAAAAAGAAGGCATTCCTAAATTAGTATGAAATAAATATTTATTGTACATACAATAAGATATACAATATAATATATGTGAAGAGACATGTCAATGTCCTTTCATTGAAGCATAATGAAACATTTGGGATTTCCACTTTCAAATGTTGTCCTAATGTTGAGTCAATGGTATAATGCTATAAAAGGGGTAAAATGCTGCCTGTCAGTCACCACAATGTCACTGTCTCATCCATGACCACACAGACACATGGTTTTGGTCTGTTCTAAACAGGGAACAGGGAAGCTGGGGTTACTATCACATATCCTGATGAACTCTGCAGTGCTAAGAGTGATTCTCCTCACCTCCAGTGTAACAGCTACAGGTACAGTAAACATTTTGTTATTTGCATTGAGTACTACACACGCAGAACTCAAACTTTCTTTCTATCCAAGACAAAATTAACAAAACATAAGAATAGGAAGCAGTCGTACTAGCTACTGGGGAAACTATAGTATAATAATTATGGACAAGTCTGTTTAACTTTATTTAAACTATGATCGTTCACATATTACAATATGTGAACGATCATAGTTGCCGATAATCAGTGACAAAATAACTCTTTCTTCATTGTTCGCGGGAGATTCAATACATTTTGTCAACACCTTGACAGTAACATTTTCCCAACATAATATCACCATATTACCTGTGTTTGTTTTAATGGTTTTGTGTCTTGGGAAAAAAAACACACGTCAGCTTAATTGAAGCAGGCTAATTGTATTCCGACTCTAAGGATATACCATGTTAGCTTTAGATAAAGAGGAAAAGTGTCACGATCTGAGGAATAACTGGACCAAAGCGCAGCGCGGGTTGAGCTTCACATCTTTAGTACTGTGAAACTTAAAACAAACAACAAAACAGATCGAACGTACACGTAGTGCACAAACACATGCACTAACAGAAACAATAACCAACAAAGGCAGGTGGGGAAGGGAACAAACTAAATAGGATTCCCAATTAGAGGCAACGACTAACAGCTGCCTCTAATTGGGAACCAACACAAAACCCAACATAGAAAATACAACATAGAACACAAAACCCCCCTGGTCACGTCCTGACCAAAACACCATAGAGAAGCCAGAGGGCTATCTATGGCCAGGACGTGACAGTACCCCCCCCCCCAAAGGCGCGGACTCCGACCGCAACCAAAAGTCAATGGGGGGGTTCGGGTGGGCCTTCGGTGTCGGTGGCGGCTCCGGTGCGGGCCATATGGACCGAGAAGATGCACTGGAGGCACCGGGCTAGGGCGACGCACTGGCATCCTGGTGCATGGAGCCGGAACAGGACGTACTGGGCTGGGACGACACCCTGGAGGCCTGGTGCGTGGAGCCGGAACAGGACGTACTGGGCTGGGACGACACCCGGCTCCACGCACCAGTCCTCCAGGGTGTCGTCCCAGCCCGTACGTCCTGTTCCGGCTCCACGCACCAGGCCTCCAGAAACAGGACGTACTGGGCTGGGACGACACCCTGGAGGCCTGGTGCGTGGAGCCGGAACAGGACGTACTGGGCTGGGACGACACCCTGGAGGCCTGGTGCGTGGAGGCGGAACAGGACGTACTGGGCTGGGACGACACTCTGGAGGCCTGACCAAAACACCATAGAGAAGCCAGAGGGCTATCTATGGCCAGGACGTGACAAATAGTGGATCAAACAGATAGCAGGACCTAAATTGACTCAGGAAGATATGAGTGACACACAGCCTTGCATTCAGTGGTAGACCAACATGGATATTCTTCTACATACAGCCACTGTGGAAGTAGAATGCACTCTCAGGTGATGACACAGGCTTATGACAAGTCAGGCTCTCAGAAATATCCCGTGATCCAACACATTACCCCACATTTTGTCTCTGAATAAATTAGCTGTGACACAAATCAGACATGCTCAGAAGGGTTGACAAACTTGCCAAAATGATTTCTAAATGTCCCACTATCAGTTAGTCCAGTTTATTATAGTTAGACTAAACTCGATTCACGCCTGCTATGTCTGCCCTCAGTGAGAAGAGTCTCAGTGCCTGAGGATCATCGTCTGTACCTGGCCTGCAGTGGTACCGTTGACTTACAGTGGAGACACCAGGTCAACGGGATCATAGTCATCAAACAAGGCCAGTCGGTTGTTTACCGCAACCACCAGAAATATGACCTCCGGCCTGAAACTAAAATGGCAGTGTGTGTTGGTCAAAATTGAGGGTCTTGAAAAACAAGAACGTAAGTGCCACCCAGCTTTATGTTTGATGTTAGCAACCCTCCATGCTGTGCTCACTACAGAGAGCATAAACTAGGCTTTCGTCCTGCTATCTTTAATACAGGTGACATTTTCATATATTGAACTGTGCTTTTGTCTTTCAGTTGTGGTGATGATAGCTGTCGTTGGACTATGCGTCGTGGTGCTTTTGGATGGTAGGCAGACTGAGCAGGAAGAAAGAATTGCAGTACAGGTAAGAATGTCTAAAAACTCTGTTACATTATATGCCTCTGATCTTGTTTGTACAAGCCTTTAGGTCCATATTAAGCCATTACATTGGCCTATGCGGTCATGCAACAAACATGTGACATGATTACTGTATTTCCTATAGTGACTGGACACAAGCAGGAAGGAGCCCCAGACTAGGTGCTTGTCAAATCTAGGTAAAGAACAGTCTAATTGTTTGCTACCAGAAAAGTCCCAAACGTAGGGTTTATGTAAAATGTGTGCATTCTCCCAACAAGTATTGCTCTCATTGAAAACAAATTATTGTTTAATATTTTGTCTTATAGGATCTGAGATCACACAGGGTGATGGGGGAGAAGTGAGTACAAATGAATACATCTCACTGCAAACTGAAAGCATTGCTAAAATGAATGTTTGTGTCTCAGGGCCCTTCTCATGTGGAAGACACTGAGGTTCAGTTTGCATCTCTGGGTCGGCAGAACTGGAGGGAAAGATCGAGGGTACAGGGAGACCAGCATCACGTCATCTGTTCCGCTGTTGTCACTGCTAGACCAGCATTCCATGGTTTGAAGAGAATAACACATTGATTTGACCGATTGACTCCTTAACCAGACAGTTCGTATTTTATTTAGTTATATTACAGTACGACTACATTTTACAAGGTTGCTCTTTAATAATATAGTACATTTATTTGCGCCTTTCAAGATACCCAATATATTATTATTTTATCCAACTAATTCTATATCCTGTTGCCTTAAAATGTTTTTATTGAGATTCTTTGGAGAACATTAATAGTAATTATTATATTAGCCTTTTCAACATTTACAGAAACACACATACATGCACAAATCAAAATACAATCTTATTTCCATCAAGAATGGATATTCAAAGAACCATGTCAGAAGTACATATGATGCATCATGTGCCTGTATGAACACATTGGGCCACCGTTGCATAGGTGACATCTCCCTGGGCCAATCCTGGCACTCCATGAGCAGTGGGGCGGGCATTACCAATGTGCTTCAGACTGGCATAGTGCAGACCCACTTCCTATGAAAAACATATTTATCATGATTAGAGATGAAATATTGACATCATGCCATCCAAACCTCTCAGGCATACATTTACAGTTAGATGAGGTTTAGTCCTAACTATTATGACCAAACATTTACAGAAGTACTTTTACCTTGAGACTTGAATTCCTGTTCACACAGGTGTTGCACAAACATTTTGTTTTACCTGAAAGAGGGAACAATTTAATTTTAAAGGGGCAATCTGCAGTTCAAGTAAAACAATCTTATATTTGGGGTTTTGATGGGGTAGGACAGTTTAACTAAGCTCATGAGGCATTGATAAGTGATATTCTTCAAGAATCAAATTATTACTTGGAAAGTCAACAAAATGTATGAATCAACAGCATATTTGCGAAAGACCTACTGGTTTTGGAGTATAATGTCTCTTTAAGTAAACTTGTAAAAAATTTAGATACGTTCAAACTATTAACTGTTTGATTGTTTTTACATTCCCTGCTGTCATTGGTGCTACCATTCAACCAAAGCAAGAATGGGGATTACCAAGATTTGTACATTATCTTTCCATGTTTACAATACACTATCTTACTTGCTATTGTTGTCACTGCAACAGAAAGTGAATGTAAACTTAAAATGACACTCCACAGCACATGTATAGAAAGTACAAGAGTAGATACCTTCGTACTGATCACACACGGGAAGGATGTTTCTGCTCTAATTTTTTATTCAGATTTACGAGTTTTTCTGCCTTCTTGCTCTCACTATGCCAGACGTAAATCTCATCTTGGAGGCTGTGTCTACTGTCTTGGGTTGCAAAGTGGAATCAGCCACCACGGGAACACTTTCACTAACACCACAGGACTTTGTCAATGTGGTTGCACTAAAGGAGTTCTACTCACAAGAGGTCCTTCTGGAGTTGGAATACCCAAGTTTTGGGGTCATTTAAAAAATATATATATATATGTTTTTTTTATTTCACCTTTATTTCACCAGGTAGGCTAGTTGAGAACAAGTTCTCATTTACAACTGCGACCTGGCCAAGATAAAGCAAAGCAGTGCGACACAAACAACAACACAGAGTTACACATGGAATAAACAAACATGCAGTCAATAATACAATAGAGAAAGTCTATATACAGTGTGTGCAAATGAGGTAGAATAAGGGAGGAAAGGCAATAAATAAGCCATAGTGGCGAAATAATTAATAATAACAATATAGCAATTAAACACTGGAGTGATAGATGTGCAGAAGATGAGTGTGCAAGTAGAGGTACTGGGGTGCAAAGGAGCAAAATAAATAAAATAAATAACAGTGTGGGGGAAGAGGTAGTTGGATGGGCTATTTACAGATGTGCTATGTACAGGTGCAGTGATCTGTGAGCTGCTCTGACAGCTGGTGCTTAAAGTTAGTGAGGGAGATATGAGTCTCCAGCTTCAGTGATTTTTGCAGTTCGTTCCAGTCATTGGCAGCAGTGAACTGGAAGGAAAGGCAGCCAAAGGAGGAATTGGCTTTTGGGGTGACCAGTGAGATATACCTGCTGGAATTCGTGCTACGGGTGGGTGTTGCAATTGGTGACTTTACCTAGCAAAGACTTATAGATGACCTGGAGCCAGTGGGTTTGGCGACGAATATGAAGCGAGGGCCAGCCAACGAGAGCATACAGGTTGCAATGGTGGGTAGTATATGGGTATTTGGTGACAAAATGGATGGCACTGTGATAGACTGCATCCAATTTTCTGAGTAGAGTGTTGGAGGCTATTTTGTAAATGACATCGCCAAAGTCAAGGATCGGTAGGATAGTCAGTTTTACGAGGGTATGTTTGGCAGCATGAGTGAAGGATGCTTTGTTGCGAAATAGGAAGTTGATTCTAGATTTAATTTTGGATTGGAGATGCTTAATGTGAGTCTGGAAGGAGAGTTTACAGTCTAACCAGACACCTAGGTATTTGTAGTTGTCCACATATTCTAAGTCAGAACCGTCCAGAGTAGTGATGCTGGACGGCGGGCAGGTGTGGGCAGCGATCAGTTGAAGAGCAAGCATTTAGTTTTACTTGCATTTAAGAGCAGTTGGAGGCCACGGAAGGAGAGTTGTATGGCATTGAAGCTCGTCTGGAGGTTAGTTAACACAGTGTCCAAAGAAGGGCCAGAAGTATACAAAATGGTGTCGTCTGCGTAGAGGTGGATCAGAGAATCGCCAGCAGCAAGAGCGACATCATTGATGTATACAGAGAAAAGAGTTGGCCCGAGAATTTAACCCTGTGGCACCCCCCATAGAGACTGCCAGAGGTCCGGACAACAGGCCCTCCGATTTGACACACTGAACTCTGTCTGAGAAGTAGTTGGTGAACCAGGCGAGGCAGTCATTTGAGAAACCAAGACTGTTGAGTCTGCCGATAAGAATATGGTGATTGACAGAGTCGAAAGCCTTGGCCAGGTCGATGAATACAGCTGCACAGTATTGTCTCTTATCGATGGCGGTTATGATATCGTTTAGGACCTTGAGCGTGGCTGAGGTGCACCCATGACCAGCTCGGAAACCAGATTGCATAGCGTAGAAGGTACGGTGGGATTCGAAATAGTCGGTGATCTGTTTGTAAACTTGGTTTTCGAAGACCTTAGAAAGGCAGGGTAGGATAGATATAGGTCTGTAGCAATTTGGGTCTAGAGTGTCTCCCCCTTTGAAGAGGGGGATGACCGCGGTAGCTTTCCAATCTTTGGGGATCTCAGACGATACAAAAGAGAGGTTGAATAGGCTAGTAATAGGGGTTGCAACAATTTCAGCTGATCATTTTAGAAAGAGAGGGTCCAGATTGTCTAGCCCGGCTGATTTGTAGGGGTCCAGATTTTGCAGCTCTTTCAGAACATCAGCTATCTGGATTTGGGTGTAAGAGAAATGGGGGAGGCTTGGGTAAGTTGCTGTGGGGGGTGCAGGGCTGTTGACCGGGGTACGGGTAGCCAGGTGGAAAGCGTGGCTAGCCGTAGAAAAATGCTTATTGAAATTCATGGATTTATCGGTGGTGACAGTGTTTTCTAGCCTCAGTGCAGTGGGCAGCTGGGAGGAGGTGCTCTTATTCTCCATGGAATTTACAGTGTCCCAGAACTTTTTGGAGTTTGTGCTACAGGATGCACATTTCTGTTTGAAAAAACTAGCCTTTGCTTCCCTAACTGCCTGTGTATATTGGTTCCTAACTTCCCTGAAAAGTTGCATATCGTGGGGGCTATTCGATGCTAATGCAGTACGCCACAGGATGTTTTTGTGCTGGTCAAGGGCAGTCAGGTCTGGTGTGAACCAAGGGCTATATATGTTCCTGGTTCTACATTTTTTGAATGGGGCATGCTTATTTAAGATGATGAGGAAAGCACTGGTTATTAAAGAATAACCAGGCATCCTCTACTGTCGGAATGAGGTCAATATCATTCCAGGAAACCCGGGCCAGGTCAATTAGAAAGGCCTGCTAGCTGAAGTGTTTTAGGGAGCGTTTGACAGTGATGAGGGATGGTCGTTTGACCGCAGACCCGTTACGGACGCAGGCAATGAGGTAGTGATCGCTGAGATCCTGGTTGAAGACAGCAGAGGTGTATTTGGAGGGCAGGTTGGTTAGGATGATATCTATGAGGGTGCCCGTGTTTATGAATTTGGGGTTGTACCTGGTAAGTTCATTGATGATTTGTGTGAGATTGAGGGCATCAAGCTTAGAATGTAGGATGGCCGGGGTGTTAAGCATGTCCCTGTTTAGGTCACCTAACAGCACGAGCTCTGAAGATAGATGGGGGGCAATCAATTCACATATGGTGTCCAGGGCACAGCTGGGAGCAGAAGGTGGTCTATAGCAAGCGGCAATGGTGAGAGACTTGTTTCTGGAAAGGTGGATTTTTAAAAGTAGAAGCTCAAATTGTTTGGGCACAGACCTAGATAGTAAGACAGAACTCTGCAGGCTATCGCTGCAGTAGATTGCAACTCCGCCCCCTTTGGCGGTTCTATCTTTTCGGAAAATGTTATAGTTATGGATGGAAATTTCAAGGTTTTTGGTGGTCTTCCTAAGCCAGGATTCAGACACGGCTAGGACATCCGGGTTGGCAGAGTGTGTGAAAGCAGTGAATAAAACAAAGTTAGAGACGAGGCTTCTAATGTTAACATGTATGAAACCAAGGCTTTTACGGTTACAGAAGTCAACAATTGAGAGCACCTGGGGAATGGGGGTGGAGCTAGGCACTGCAAGGCCTGGATTAACCTTTACATCACCATTGGAACAGGGGAGGAGTACGGCTAAAGGCTATAAGAACTGGTTGTCTAGTACGTTCGGAAAAGAGAGTAAAAGGAGCAGGTTTCTGGGCACGGTAGAATAGATTCAAGGCATAATGTACAGACAAAGGTATGGTAGGATGTGAATACAGTGGAGGTAAACCTATGCATTGAGTGACGATGAGAGAGATATTGTCTCTAGAAACATCATTTAAACCAGGTGAGGTCACCGCATGAGTGGGAGGTGGAACTAAAGGGTTAGATAAGGCGTATTGAGCAGGGATAGAGGCTCTACAGGGAAATAAGGCAATAATTACTAACCAAAAAAGCAATGGACAAGGCATATTGACATTAGGGAGAGGCATGCATAGCCGAGTGATCATTTGGTCCAGTGAGTAGCTGGGCGAGCTGGAGACACGGCGATTCAGACAGCCAGCGGGCCGGGGATAGCAGGCAAGCAGAAGGGCCTTAGAGGGACATCGCGACGAAAGAAGTCAGTTGTAGCCCCTTCATGCGGTTACGTCGGAAGATCAGTCGTGATGGATCAGCAGGGCTCCGTGTAGTAAAAGGGTCCAGGCCAATTGGAAAATTAGGTATAGTAGCCCCAAAAACATTGGCTGATGGACTTCTTCAGCTAACAGTCCGATGTGCTCTAGACAGCTAGCGGGCCGTGGCTAGCAGGCTAGCAGATGGGCATTCAGGCAACGTCGCGACGGGGGAGCGACGGATTACGTCGGTAGTCCAGTCGTGATGGATCGCGGGGCTCCGTATCAGCAATGAAAGGGGTCCAGGCCAATTGTCAAAATAGGTGTTGTAGCCCAAGGAGTGGCTGATGGACCTCTTCAGCTAGCTGGGAGATAGGCCTAGCATAGGCTAGCTCCCGGCTAATTGGTGCTTGCTTCAGGACAGAGACGCTAGCCAGGAGAAGACAATCGGATAGCAGCTAGCTAGCTGCAATGACCCAGGTGAAGAGGTTCAGAGCTTGCGGTAGGAATCCGGGGATATGGAGAATAAGAAGTCCAATACGCTCTGGGTTGAATCGCGTTGTGCAGACTGGCTGGAGTTGTCCGGGCCAAAGGTTAGCTGATGACCGCTAGCAGTGGCTAGCTGACTACTAGCTAGTAGCTAGTTAGCTGGCTAGCTTCTGTTGGGGGTTCCGGTTCTGAAATAAAGAAAATAGAAGATCCATACCACATTGGGTGAGGCGGGTTGCAGGAGAGTATGTTGAAGTTGGGGTTAAGAAAAATAGAAGAAAAAGATATGCAAAGAAAAAAGATACAAAAATATATATAAACGTCTTACTGCTACGCCATCTTGGAATTTTTCTTTACCGCCTGCTATATCACTTCTGTTATACTCACATACATTATTTTAACACTTTTAGAAACTTCAGAGTGTTTCCCATCCAATAGTACTAATTATGTGCATATTCTATTTTCTGGGCCTGAATGGCAGGCATTTTACTTTGGGCACGCCAGACTCTCCAAAACCGTCTCCTCGGCAGCCGCTCCCTAGGAAGTTAACAGCTTCTACCCCCAAGTCATAAGACTGATGAACAATTCATCAAATGGCCACCTGGATTATTGCATTGACACTGCTGCAACTCGCTGTTTATTATCTATGCATAGTCATTTTCCCCCTACCTACAGTTGAAGTCAGAAGTTTACATACACTTAGGTTGGAGTCATTAAAACTCGTTTTTCAACCACTCCACAAAAAACGCCATTAAAAAGCCAGACTACGGTTTGCAACTGCACATGGGGACAAAGATCGTACTTTTTGGAGAAATGTCCTCTGGTCTGATGAAACAAAAATATAACTGTTTGGCCATAATGACCATCATTATGTTTGGAGGATAAAGGGGGAGCTTGCAACACGAAGAACACCATCCAAACCGTGTAGCATGGGGGTGGCAGCATAATGTTGTGGGGGTGCTTTGCTGCAGGATGGACTGGTGCACTTCACAAAATAGATGGCATAATGAGGAGGGAAAATGATGTGGATATATTGAATTAAAATCAGTTATGAAGTTAAAGCTTGGTTGCAAATGGGTCTTCCAAATGGACAATGACCCCAAGCATACTTCCAAAGTTGTGGTAAAATGGCTTAAGGACAACAAAGTCAAGGTATTGGAGTGGCCATCACGAAGCCCTGACCTCAATCCTGTAGAAAATAACTGAAAAAGCGTGAGCGACTCAGTTACACTAGCTCTATCAGGAGGAATGGGCCAAAATTCACCCAACGTATTGTGGGGAGCTTGCGGAACACTACCCAAAACATTTGACCCAAGTTAAACAATTTAAAGGCAATGCTACCAAATACTAATTGAGTGTATGTAAACTTCTGACCCCCTGGGAATGTGATGAAAGAAATAAAAGCTGAAAGAAATAATTCTCTCTACTATTATTCTGACATTTCACATTCTTAAAATAAAGTGGTGATTGTAACTGACCTAAGACAGGAATTTTTACTAGGATTAAATGTCAGGAATTGTGAAAAACTGAGTTTAAATGTATTTGGCTAAGGTGTATGTAAACTTCCGACTTCAACTGTATATATATATATATATATATATATATATATATATATATATATATACACACTGCGCATTCGTAAAGTATATATATATATATATATATATATATATATACACACACTCGCCAGTTTATTAGGTACACCACCCCATGAGTCACATTGACGTGGTTTGCTATATAAAGCAGGCATAGAAGCATCAAGGCATTCAATTAATGTTCGATTGAATGTTAGAATGTTTTCAGGATGACCAGTGCTACAAGAAGAACACAAAACATCTTGAAATAAACAGTTACATTCATGAGTTTTATTGAGAAATGTAAATTTAAAAAAATTGGTCGGCCAAAGCAAAAACCTAAAAATGTATTTATATAAATACTGTAAGTACAGAAATGGTTTGCTCAGTGGGAAATAAATATCCAACTACTCAGTGAGAACTGTGTGAAGGTTGAAGTTTGTGACAGCAACTATGTGAGCTTATTACAGTATTATAGACACTATGACATTGGATTTCCTATGATCTATGTAGAAGAACCCCTTAACTTCTAACGACTCTTGTGAAGCTTGTGAACGTCATAGAGCAAAACATAGCAGATAACAGATAGCTTTTAATCGTTTCTAGCCCAAACCATTCTGACTATACAGACGTTTTTGTACAAAGACCCGGCCCAAACCCCTTCGGGATCCGCCATTGTCTCACAAACACCAATCTAGCTCAGCCCCCGTAAATCACACAGACTAACGGTTTGTACCAACGGATGCAGAAGAAATAGACTTAACCAATGGTTCCCAGACCTCTGTAGCTCAGACAAGGTTTTAAAGGGGTTATAAGTCCAAATGGCACTGGCTTCGCGTTGGGTGAAGGTCAACAGCATCATAACCTTTATCAAGTACCAGGACATTTTAGCCAAAAACCTGGTTGCCTCTGCCAGGAGGCTCACACTTGGCTGCAAGTTGATCTTCCAGCAGGATAATAATCCCAAGCACACACCAAAATCCTAAAAGAAATGGTTAATTGACCACAAATCAACATTTTGCTATGGCCATCAGTCTCCGGACTTGAACCCCATTGAAAATCTGTGGTTTGAATTGAAAAGGGCGGTTCATAAGCAAAGACAAAGGATATCAAGGAACTGGAAATATTCTGTGTGGAGAAATGGTCTAAGATTCCTCCCAATGTGCTCTCTAATCAGATAAATATTTTAGAAAAACGCTCGGTGTCATTATGCTCGCAAGGGTAGGGTGATGGAGTTTTGAAAACAGGGGTGCCAATAAGTTTTACTCCTATCTTTTTAAGAATTTTGGTTTTACTTGCTAAACAAAATCTCTTTCTCAAAAATAATATACAGGGGCAAGAAAAAGTATGTGAATCCTTTGGAAATACCTGGTTTTCTGTATAAATTGGTCATAAAATTTGATCTGATCTTCATCTAGGTCACAACAATAGACAAACTCAGTCTGCTTAAACTAATAACACAAACAATTATACGTTTTCATGTCTTTATTGAACACACCGTGTAAACATTCACAGTGCAGGGTGGGAAAAGTTTTTGAACCCTTGGATTTAATAACTGGTTGACCATCCTTTGGCAGCAATAACATATGCTTCTGTTTGATGCACTGATGAAAAATAAGTGCAAACTTTCCTCTATAAATATAGGGCTCCAAGCCAAGGAATTGCGGCAAGCTCACCTGACCGGAAACAGAGTCCAAAGAGACAGAGGGTGCCGAACAAGACTGAGACTGGGGCAACACAGGCCAGGAGAGTCCAACACAACACGACCTCCATTTCCGCCACCTCTGCATGGGAAAGACAAACCACACAGCGGTTATCACACACCAGCCCAGGGCTAGGGTTGCTGTAAGAGGAGAGCTGAGCAGAAACAGAAACCTCAAACAAATCAAATCAAATTTTATTGGTGACATACACATGGTTAGCAGATGTTATTGCAAGTGTAGCTAAATGCTTATGCTCATGCTTCTAGATCTGACAGTGCAGCAGTATCTAACAGTTAATGTCAACAATTCCACAACAAAACCTAATACAAACAATCTAGTAAACGAATGGGATAAGAATATATAAATATAAAAATATATGGATGAGCAGTGACAGTGCGGGTAAGATGCGATAGATAGTGTAGGATACAGTATACAGTATATACATATGAGATGAGTAATGGCCACTTTCCATTTATTAAAGTGGACAACGATATCAAGTATGTAAGTAGGGATCCGTCTCTCTGTGCTAGTGATGGCTGTTTAACAATCTGATGGCCTTGAGATAGAAGCTGTTTTTCAATCTCTCGGTCCCAGCTTTGATGCACCTGTACTGACCTCGCCTTCTGTATGGAAGCGGGGTGAACAGGCAGTGGCTCGGGCGGTTATTGTCCTTGATAATCTTTTTTGCCTTCCTGTGACATTAGGTGTTGTAGTTGTCCTGGAGGGCAGGTAGTTTGCTCCCGGTGATGCGTTGTGCCGACTGCACCACCCTCTGGAGAGCCCTGCGGTTGTGGGTGGTGCAGTTGCCGTACCAGGCGGTGATACAGCCCAACAGGATGCTCTCAATTGTGCACCTGTAAACGTTAGTGATGGTTTTTGATGACAAGCCACATTTATTCAGCCTCCTGCGGTTGAAGAAGTGGTGTTGCGCCTTCTTCACCACACTGTCTGTGTGGATGGCCCATTTCAGTTTGTCGGTGATATGTTCACCGAGGAACTTAAAACGTTCCACCTTCTCCACTGTTGTCCTGTCGATGTGGATAGGGGGGTGCTCCCTTTGCTGTTTCCTGAAATCCACGATCATCTCTTTTGTTTTGCTGACATTGAGTGAGAGGTTATTTTCCTGACATCACACTCCGAGAGCCTTCACCTCCGCCTTGTAGGTTGTCTCTATCGTTGTGGGTAATCAAGCCTACCACTGTCGTGTCGTCTGCAAACTTGAGTTGGAGGTGTGCATGGCCACGCAGTCATGGGTGAAAAGGGAGTACAGGAGGGGGCTGAGAACGCACCCTTGTGGGGCCCCAGTGTTGAGGATCAGCGGAGTGGAGATGTTGTTTCCTACCTTCACCACCTGGGGGTGGCCCGTCAGGAAGTCCAGGACCCAATTGCACAGGGCGGGGTCAAGACCCAGGGTCTCAAGCTTAATGATGAGTTTGGAGGGTACTATGGTGTTGAATGCTGAGCTATGGTCAATGAACAGCATTCTTACATAGATAGGTCAGTGTGCAGTGTGATGGCGATTGCATCGTCTGTGGACCTATTGGGGCGGTAAGCAAATTGAAGTGGGTCTAGGGTGACAGGTAGGGTGGAGGTGATATGATCCTTGACTAGTCTCTCAAAGCACTTCATGATGACGGAAGTGAGTGTTACGGGGCAATAGTCATTTAGTTCAGTTAACTTTTCTTTCTTGGGAACAGGAACAATGGTGGCCATCTTGAAGCATGTGGGGACAGCAGACTGGGATAGGGATTGATTGAATATGTCCGTAAACACACCAGCCAGCTAGTCTGCGCATGCTCTGAGGCCTTGCGAGGGTTAACATGTTTAAATGTTTTACTCACATTGGCCACGGAGGAGAGCCCATAGTCTTTGGTAGTGGGCACTGTATTATCCTCAAAGCGGGCAAAGAAGGTGTTTAGTTTGTCTGGAAGCAAGACGTCAATGTCCGCGACAGGGCTGGTGTTCTGTTGTAATCCATGATTGTATGTAGACCCTGCCACATACGTCTCGTGTTTGAGCCGTTGAATTGCGACTCCACTTTGTCTCTATACTGACACTTGCTTGTTTGATTGCCTTACGGAAGGAATAACTACACTGTTTGTATTTGGCCATATTCCCAGTCGCCTTGCCATGATTAAATGCGGTGGAACGTGCTTTCAATTTAGCGCGAATGCTGCCATTCATCCACGGTTTCTGGTTAGGGAAGGTTTTAATAGTCATAGTGGGTACAACATATCCTATACACTTCCTTATAAACTCGCTCACCGAGTCAGCGTATACATCAATGTTATTCTCTGAGGCTACCCGGAACATATCCCAGTCCATGTGATTGAAACAATCTTGAAGTGTGGAATCCAATTGGTCAGACCAGCGTTGGATAGACCTAAGCACGGGCGCTTCCTGATTTAGTTTCTGCCTTAGGAAGGGAACAACAAGATGGAGTCATGGTCAGATTTGACAAAAGGAGGGCGGGGGAGGGCCTTGTATGTATCACAGAAGTTAGAGTAGCAATGGTCAAGCGTGTTACTCGCTCGTGTACTGCATTCGATATGCTGATGGAATTTAGGTAGCCTTGTTCTCAATTTAGCTTTGTTAAAATCCCCAGCTACAATAAATGCAGCCTCAGGATATATGGTTTCCAGTTTGCTTAAAGTCCAGGTGAAGTTCCTTGAAGGCCGTCTTTGTATCGGCTTGAGGGGGGATATACACGGCTGTGACAATAACTGAGGAGAGTTCTCTTGGGAGATAATACGGTCGGAATTTGATTGTGAGGAATTCTAGGTCAGGTGAACAAAAGGACTTGAGTTCCTGTATGTTGTTACGATTACACCACAAGTCGTTAATCATGAAACATACACCCCCGCCCTTCTTCTTACCGGAGAGATGTTTTTTCCTGTCTGCGCGATGCACTGAAAGTCCCGTTTACTGTACCAACTCCGACAGCATATCCCAAGCTAGCCATGTTTCTGTGAAACAGAGTATGGTACAATCCCAGATATCTCTTCGGAAAGCAACTCTTGTCCTGATTTCGTCGACTTTGTTAACTAGGGACTGGACATTAGCGAGTAATATACTCGGAAGCGGTGGGTGCTGCGGTGGATGGTGTGCGTGCCTCCAAAGCCTCACTAGAAGACCGCTCCGGCTCCCTCTCCTCCAGCGACGTTCTTTTGGGTCGGCCTCTGGAATCAGTTCAAATGACCTGGGAGGTGCAGACAAAGGATCTGCTTTGGAAAGTCGTATTCCTGGTCGTAGTGCTGGTTATGTTGGTAAGTTGACGTCTCTCTGATATCCAATAGTTCTTCACGGCTGTATGTAATAACACTTAAGGTTTTCTGGGCTAACAATTTCTGGGCTAACGACCTCTTGACATTTTCCACATTTTGTTACGTTACAGTCTTATTATAAAATTTATTAAATCGATTTTTCCCCTCATCAATCTGACTTGCCTAATTAAAAAAAGGTGAATTTTTTTTAAATACATCTACACACAATACCCTATAATGACAAAGCAATTTACATTTACAAATGTGTAAAGAATAAAAAACTGAAAGATCACATTTACAGAAGTATTCAGACCCTTTACTCTGTAATTTGTTTGAAGCACCTTTGGCAGCGATTACAGCCTTGAGTCTTCTTGGGTATGACGATACAAGCTTGGCACACCTGTATTTGGGCAGTTTCTCCCATTTTTTTCTGCAGATCCTTTCAAGCTCTGTCAGGTTGGATGGGGAGCGTCGCTACACAGCTATTTTCAGGTCTCCCCAGAGATCAGGTTCAAGTCCAGGCTCTGGCTGGGCCACTCAAGGACATTCAGAGACTTGTCGAGAAGCCACTCCTGCATTGTCTTGGCTATGTGCTTTGGTTTGTTGTCCTGTTGGAAGGTGAGCCTTATCCCCAGTCTGAGGTCCTGAGCGCACTGGAGCAGGTTCTCATCAAGGATCTCTCTGCACATCTCTCTGCTCCATTCATCTTTCCCTTGATCCTGACTAGTCTACCAGTCCCTGCTGCTGAAAAACATCCCAACAGCATGATGCTGCCACCACCATGCTTTTTTACCGTAGGAATGGTGCCAAGTTTCCTCCAGACGTGACACTTGGCATTCAGGCCAAAGAGTCCAAGCTTGGTTTCATCAGACTAGAGAATTGTGTTTCTCATGGTCTGAGAGTCTTTAGGTTCCTTTTGGCAAACTCCAAGCGGGCTGTCATGTGTCTTTTACTGAGCAGTGGCTTCCATCTGGCCACTCTACCATAAAGGCCTGATTGGTAGAGTGCTGCAGAGATGGTTTTCCTTCTGGAAGGTTCTCCCATCTTCACAGAGGAACTCTGAAGCTCTGTCAGAGTGACCATCCGGTTCTTGGTCACCTCCCTGACCAAGGCCTTTCTCCCCCGATTGCTTATTTTGGCCGGGCAGTCAGCTCTAGGAAGAGTCTTGGTGGTTCTTCCATTTAAGAATGATGGAAGCCACTGTGTTCTTGGGGACCTTCAATGCTGCAGAATTGTTTTGGTACCCTTCCCCAGATCTGTGCCTCAAAACAATCCTGTCTCAGAACTCTATGGACAATTCATTGGACAACGTCTATGGACAATGTTGTTTTTCCTTCGACCTCAGGTCTTTTGCTCTGACATGCACTGTCAACTGTGTGACCTTATATAGACAGGTGTGTGCCTTTACAAATAATTTCCAATCAATTGAATTTACCACAGGTGGACTCTGTTTTCACCTTGTCATTATGGGGTATTATATGTAGATTTATGAGGGAAAAATGTAATTAATCTATTTTAGAATAAGGCTGTAACGTAACAAAATGTGGAAAAAGTCAAGCGGTCTGAATACTTTCAGACTGCACTGTGTGTTACTCACAAGATCAACTGTCTTTTTGGTCCTCTGTGTGGTCTCATGTGGCTTTTGTTTAACCTCAAAGTATTTTTCCTATAAAGCTTACATGGAACACTTGACAGCATTGACTTTTTATTTTTGACCATATGGCCAATTCTAATTCTATAATGGTCACCTGCACAGGGCACTTTCAGTATGATGAATAACATCCCAAACATTTTTCTGAAAAGTTCTTGTAATATGGAATCACATATTCAGGTATCTGAATATATACTGAACATAAATATGAACGCAACATGCAACAATTTAAAATATTTTACTGAGTTACAGTTCATATTGGGAAATCAGTCAATGTAAACAAATTTCTGCACAAAATTGGAGAGAAATAAGCTTTTTGTGCGTATGGAAAATTTCTGGGATTTTTATTTTAGCTAATGAAACCAACACTTTACATGTTGCGTTTATATTTTTGTTCAGTATACAGTACATACATACAATTTTTATATATCTGAATACCCTGTGCACCGGGTGACCTGACCTCTGTCTGAATTTGTCTAAGTAATGCAAGGTTTTGAGACCCCATTATACACGTGTCTACTCAGTACTCTAAAGACAAGCTAATGCATTTCCTAGCCTGGGCCAAATACATATTTGATTATTATAATGATGAAAAAACAACATACCTGCAAAAGTCAGACGGATGCTTTTTCCAAAGTGCATTGTCCCATCGTAGCGACCAGCACAATAGTACAGTCCCAAATCTGCTTCTGTCACCACAATGATCTCCAAACTATTGTTTTCCTTTGTGTCAAAGTGACCCTTGTCTTCCCCATTAACTGCTGCAGTATTTGTCAAATGTGATTGCTTGGTAACAGTTATAAGGGTAACAAGTTCCTCTGAGCGCATTTGGATCCAGATTATTTCATTATTGTTTGTGAGGTTGCATGGCAGGGAAGCATTTTGTCCAGCCTGAACAAAATGGACCACAGGTGATGCGGACAGAAAGTGTAGTCCAGAAACATCTAGAAAATAACGTTAAATAGTTTATAAAATCCATTTGCAAACTATCTATCAGTGTCGGCTGGTGGGAGACTCTATAGGAGGACGGGCTCATGGTAATGGCTGGAATGGAGTAAATTAAATATAATCGAACATATCAAGCATATGGAAACCACATTAACTCCGTTCCGTCAATTACATTCCAGCCATTACAATGAGCCCGTCCTCCAATAGCCCAGCCACTAGTGTCCTCTGCTATCTATCTATCTATCTATCTATCTATCTATCTATCTATCTATCTATCTATCTATCTATCTATCTATCTATCTATCTAGCATCAGTACCTACATGTCTGTCTTTCTTAAAATCAATCACTCTGTCAGTCACACCATCCATCCATCCATCAATATACTTACAAAAGAAAATGAGCAGGTAGACACATTTTCCCATAATAGCAGGATATTTCACCTGTGAATATGGCATTCTGTTCATTATTAGACAACCCTAATGAACGTACTAAAGAGAAAGCCTATGGTGCAGTATATGGTAATGGATTGAATGGGGAAATGCTTTTGTACCGAGAGACCACCACTTTTGACATTGGTTGCGTCTGAGACTGAGCTGCGGTTTTGGACAATGTAGCTTGCTAAGCATTGGGCTATGTTTCCTGCGAAGTTTCCTATACTTAAAATTGAATTTTCCCTTAGGTTTCGTTTCTGGTAGCTCAGTTGACGCGGCTGAGGCTTGCACTGCCTTGCTTGCTGCCGCTGCTCAAGCTCACAACTTGGCAGTTCGATGAGGAGTCAACCAACTAGCAGTCTGTTACAACGAAAATGCATGGCATAGACCGAGACCGGTAAGAGACGCATGTATTTAATTTTAATGTGAATATTATTTAGCAAATAATCGAAAGAATTCTTAGAGTGAAATAGAAAAAAATGCATTTGCAGTGTGATTGATACTGTCTAACTGCTTCTTGACGATTCTTATTCACTGTGCTGCGCTAGGCTATGTGCTCACAACTAATTTAAACGAGGAGATGCATGCATTTCTTGGTGGATGTCATCATGTGTAGACAAGTTTGTTTACTAGATGAGATGCATGGTTCCCTAGCACCGCAATATTCTTTAGTTTCGTTTTCAGAGCAGGGCTCACAGCCAGTCTCAATAAAGACTCAATAGAAACTAAATCGCTCTATTTTGGAAACGCCTACAGTACAGGAGGAGAAACGAAACTGATTTCACATCAAGTTCCAAATACGCTAGTGAGGTTGTTTTTCAACTTAAAAAATATTTGAGATCGTTTTGCAGTATATAAAAGTAAAACATTTTATACTTTTTTTCTAATTGTGACTTTTGTTTGACAACAGTTTTTACATAATAATAATAGGCCATATAGCTGTGCATCAAGGGGTGAATTTCGACCCGAGTTATGCACGCATAAATGGAACATAATTCATTTTATATGCACTTTTCTCTCTATGCTATTCTGACCTTGAATTTAAGCATGAGAATAGCATGCTATTCACCCCCTATTTCATAAGTAAAAGGTCTGGCGGAGGTGTGTCTACAGATATGCTGCTGACAGTGTTGGTTTCATGAGCTGAAATAAAATATCCCAGAAATGTTTCATATGCACAATAAGCTTATTTCTCTCAAATTGTGTGCACAAATTTGTTTACATCCCTGTTAGTGAGCGTTTCTCCTTTGCCAAGATAATCCATCCAGCTGACAGGTGTGGCATATCAAGAAACTGATTAAACAGCATGATCATTACACAAGTGCACCTTGTGCTGAGGACAATAAAAGGCTACTCTAGAATGTGCTTTTTTTGTCACACAACACAATGCCACGGATGTCTCAAGTTTTTAAGGAGTGTGCAATGTCCACCAGAGTTGCTGCCAGAGAATTGAATGTTAATTTCTCTGTCAAAAACGTTGTTTTAGAGAATTTGGCAGTACGTCCGTCCGACCTCACAACCGCAGCCCAGGTGTATGGTGTGGGCGAGCGGTTGGCTGATGTCAATGTTGTGAACAGAGTGCCCCATGGTGCCGGTGGGGTTATGGTATGGTTAGAAATAAGCTACGGACAATGAACGCAATTGCATTTTATCGACGGTAATTTGACTGGTACTGTATATATATTTTTTCTTTCATGAAATCCTCTTATCCTGCTTCTTCCTTTTCTTTTTTTAGACATTTTATACATCTTCATTGTCTGTGGATTGTGGGATGTGTTAGTGAGTATAAATTAACTCCATCCACAATTACAACTTGAACAATTGCAAAAAATCCATATGATTTTCTAAACATTTGTCCAACTCTCTCCTGCAGCCTCCTCCTCCCTGCCCTCCGTCCCTGTCTCCATCTCTTTCCCTGTTGGAAGCCAAGCCATCCTTCCCTGCAAATGGAAGTCCCAGCTAGACAACGTCCCAGTTTGCCACGTCCTATGGCAGACACCCGATGAGCTCGTGTTTGAGCAAAAGGGGGAGCAACGGTGGCAGGCCAGAGAGTTTGAGGGGCGGCTGGAGGTACCTGAGGAAAAGCTTTGGGAGGGCGACTGCTCTCTGATCTTGCGCGACGTGCAGTTTGGGGATGTGGGGCTTTACGAGAGCTTCATAGTGGTTAACAGGACAAGGATTAAAAAGCGGGTGTTCATCCAGAGGGTCCAGCTCTCAGTCTATGGTAAGGGTAGATCTACAGGTCAGACCTGAGCTGAAATAGTTGTTTTATTTAGCTAGCCTCATCTCTCCTTATTCTCTCCAGACCATAAGTTTAAGCTGTCCATGGGCATGGGTGAAGACCTGGTGCTGAAGCTCCACACTCCCCAGGCCATGAGAGTGGTCTTCCAAGGGAGGAACAGCAGAGAGTGGAAGGTCCTGTGGGTGAGGGGTGACGAGAAGGTCAACAGGGGTCGTCTTGAGGAAGCTGAAGGGGTGGTGGTCCTCAGAGGGTTAAGGATAGACAACTCTGGGACTTATAAGGTGCTGGATTCCCTTGGGCTTTCGGTGAGCACTGTGAAACTCACAGTGGAAGGTAATAAAATGGTCTCAAATGCCGATGCATAACCTTTGTTTATTTTTTGTGGTGTATCTATAAACACGTGCAACTGCTGCTAACATTTTAAATTGTGTATCCCACAGAAGTTGCTAAAACTCAAAAGATTCCCCACATCCAGGACAAACCTGTAGGTAAGAGACTGAAGTAAATTAAATAAATAATTGAGATGACTTATGCAAGGCAAGTATACCAAGGTCATGACACTGGACAATAATAAACTCAGCAAAAAAAGAACCGTCCTCTCACTGTCAACTAAGTTTATTTTTAGCAAACTTAACATAACAAGATTCATAAACTGAACAAGTTCCACAGACCTGGGACTAACAGAAATTGAATAATGTGCCCCTGAACAAAGGGGGAGTCAAAATCAAAAGTAACATTTAGTAGCTGGTGTGGCCACCAGCTGCATGAAGTACTGCAGTGCATCTCCTCCGCATAGACTGCACCAGATTTGCTAGTTCTTGCTGTGAGATGTTACCCCACTCTTCCACCAAGACACCTGCAAGTTCCCAGACATTTCTGGGGGGAATGGCCCTAGCCCTCACCCTCCGATCCAACAGGTCCCAGATGTGCTCAATGGGATTGAGATCTGGGCTCTTCGCTGGCCATGGCAGAACACTGACATTCCTGTCTTGAAGGAAATCACGCACAGAAAGAGCAGTATGACTGGTGGCATTGTCATGCTGGAGGGTCATGTCAGGATGAGCCTGCAGGAAGGGTACCACATGAGGGAGGAGAATGTCGACCCTGTAACGTACAGCGTTGAGATTGCCTGCAATGACAACAAGTTCAGTCCGATGATGCTGTGACACACCGCCCCAGACCATGACGGACCCGCCACCTCCAAGTCGATCCCGCTCCAGAGTACAGGCCTCGGTGTAATGCTCATTCCTTGAACGATAAGTGCGAATCCGTAAATCACCCCTGGTGAGACAAAACCGAGACTCGTCAGTGAAGAGCACTTTTTGCCAGTCCTGTCTGGCCCAGCGACGGTAGGTTTGTGCCCATAGGCGACGTTGTTACCGGTGATGTCTGGTGAGGACCTGCCTTACAACAGGCTTACAAGCCCTCAGTCCAGCCTCTCTCAGCCTATTGCGGACAGTCTGAGCACTGATGGAGGGATTGTGCGTTCCTGGTGTAACTCGGGCAGTTGTTGCCATCCTGTACCTGTCCCGCAGGTGTGATGTTCAGATGTACCGATCCTGTGCAGGTGTTGTTACACGTGCTCTGCCACTGTGAAGAAGATCAGCTGTCCGTCCTGTCTCCGTGTAGCGCTGTCTTAGGCGTCTCACAGTACGGACATTGCAATTTATTGCCCTGGCCACATCTGCAGTCCTCATGCCTCCTTGCAGCATGCCTAAGGCACATTCATGCAGATGAGCAGGGATCCTGGGAATCTTTCTTTTGGTGTTTTTCAGAGTCAGTAGAAAGGCCTCTTTAGTTAAGACACTAAGCTGTTAGTGTCTTAATGACTGTTCCACAGGTGCATGTTCATTAATTGTTTATGGTTCATTGAACAAGCATGGGAAACAGTGTTTAAACCCTTTACAATGAAGATCTGTGAAGTTATTTGGATTTTTACTAATTATCTTTGAAAGACAGGGTCCTGAAAAGGGGATGTTTTCTTTTTTTTGCTGAATTTAGTACATTTTGAACAAGTTCTCTCTATCTTCTCCATCTCTCTAGGTAAATCGACTGTTTACAGGTCCTCCTCTCTGCTCATTGTTTTTGTCCTGCTGATCAGTCTTCTGATTCAACATCTCCTCTAACAAGGTTCAAAACTTTTGGGCTGGTTTCCCAGAACCAAATAAACATACCCCTATACTAAAAAGCACTTTCATCCATTGAAGTTGCTTTTTGGTCTATAGGCATAGAGGGGAGACATACTGGGCCGATGGTCGTCTGAAAGCAGTATGTGGCCATCCTCTCGCTTGTGGTCACCTTGGTATGTTGTTAGGGACCACCTGCTGTGTGGTTGTGTGCGGTGGTCATCTTCCCCTATTCAACATGTAGAGTCTGTGACACCCTTGGGCCATGTAAGCCAATCAGAGTGGCGTAGTGCTTACCCCTCGCAAAGAAAAAGTTAAATGTAACAAATGCTAATAAAATGTTGGTTGTAGTCTGGGCAGTGGGTTCCAGTGCACCTTTTACCTCAAATAAAAGATGGTTGAGCCAGTTTCCTGGACGCAGTTTAATTCTAGTCCTTGACTAAAAAGCATGCTCAATGGAGAGTCTCTTTCGAAAGTGGTTGCTTGTCCAGGACTAGGTTTAATCTGGGTCCGTAAAACCAGCCAATTGTGTTCAGGGTAATGCCCCTTTTTATCTCTGCTACTGTCACATTGAGTTCTCACTGTATAGCCTACTATTGTATTCTACAGTTTGGGTCAATCCAATTTAGTAACAGTTAAAAGTTGAAATGAACTCATTCTCTTTAAATCATCCTAAGACTTTGTTTTCTTTCTTCACATCATTAACGCTGGAATCCTTAGTTGCTAAATTAATGACATACCCATTAATATTTGAAGAATATAACGTATATATCAGAACCCCAAATACATGCTTGTTTTACTCCAATGTTAGTAAAGAATGTAAATGTTAAACCTGTAGTTTTGATATCATGGCTGGTCAGTCCTTGGCTGCATAGCTCTGTCTATGAATTTGAGTGGTTCCATTTCTCCAGGTTCATCTCGATCTTTTTACCAAAACAGAGGCAGGGTGAATGCTTTATTATTGTTTCATTTAAGGATTCTAGCTTTAATGGGTTTGTACAAATAACCTGAGAGCACCATGTTTAGCTTGGAAGTTCAGTGTTTGTAAATATTCCATTACTCCTACGATAGTAATATATAAAATGCAACATGCAACAATTTCAACAATTTTACTGAGTTACAGTTCATATGAGGAAATCAATCAATTGACATCAATTCATTAGGCCCTAATCTAGGGATTTCACATGACTGGGCAAGGGCACAGCCATGAAACCAACATTGTATGAGCATTATATACACAAAACAAAGTATATAATACAATCAAATGAAAGTGTGAGTTGTGTTCAATTTTATTACAGCAATGTAATCTTAATTTATGTTAAATAAAGCATTGAAAATGACAGCCGTGTGATGGTCCTTTACAGCCTTGCAAGTATATTCAACTTAAATGAATACATTCCAATATGTTATCATCTACAGTTACAGTATACACAACAGGGGCCCAGGAGATTCCAATCCCACCCCTTTCCTGCTCCTCCCTCTCAAACTCATAATAGACTAGGGGTGCACAGCTCTGAGGGCCGCAGTGTTTGTTGCATCCCTGTATGGAACAGACCATCTACCCCGTTTGTCTCTTTATCCCCTCCTGAAAACAAAAAGAACCCAGCACCCATGAAAGAAAAGGTAGCACTTTTACACACCTTACCCATTGACATATGTGATTTGACATTTTACCAACGACAGGTTCCCACATGCAATACAGTCATTAAATCAGTGGAGTGATGTCACGAGCAAAGGGATATACTCTTTCACTTGTTTCCAATCAGGCAATGTCAGATTTTGAGCTCCTTCATTTAATCCATCACATCATTCCTAAATCTGCTCTTGGAGTGTCCAGTTAGAAGTTGGGCTTGTGTTTCTTGACTTCGACCATGAGGTGGTGCAGGTTGATGAGCTCAGAGCGCACGGCCAGGCTGCGAAAGGTGGGCTGGGACAGTACCTTGTGGAAGCCATGGTAGTACTGGATCAGCTGAGTGAGCGCCCCCTGGAGGATAGGAGGACAGCAGTCAAAAGTTGAATAAGCAGCTTCAGAGAAAAAAATAAAAAACTATAACAGCCCGTGGCTCAAGGTTGCCTAAATCTTAATATTTTTAAATATTTATGTCGATTTAAGGGACTCCTTTTGGCTCAAGAGCACCCCTAGGGGCAAACGTTCTGTATAGCCTTTAATTACATACAATTATATTACTGGTTTAGAACGTGTTTTCGGTCAATGCATCCGTTACAGAAAGCACAGAGGGCAGAACCTGAATGATGCCAGTGCCGTTCTTGAAGTTGGTGAAGGACCTCATGACGTCCTGACTCAGAGCCTCCACAGACTGTTTCCATGTGCTGGAGAAACCCCTGACCAGCTGGGTGATCCGGGCTAAGAGAAAAGAAAGAAAGAAAGAAAAAATGGGGGGGGTTGAGAAAGGGGGGTGTAGAAGAAAACAGTATACGTTTAGAGATGGGAGGTATGGGTGTGAAAGGGTGTGGGAGAAATGTAAGACAATTGTTATGGTGGAAAGTCAAACAACAAGCTGTGTCACAGGAGAGTAGAAACGAACAGTCGAAACAGTAGAGGTAAATAAACAATGAGTCAGGACAGGAGGCAAGTAGAAGTAAAGAGAAGGTTACCGTGGAAACGGGCACATTCTTAGGTTTTATTTATTTGCACCAAATAAAAGAAGTGAAAGACAAAACAGTACAGATAAAGAGTGTGCAGATGAGGTTGGAAGTCTAAAAGGACTGATATGAAAACCACATCACAAATGTAAGTAAAAAAAATAAAAGTGTTCAATCACTTAAACAAAGCATATTTATTATAATTGTACATGATATACTCAGTATACAAAAAAACATGTGTGTGTGTGTGCGCATGTGAGAGGCTGCTTAGAGGGGGTTATTGGGTAGTTTGGTTCATCAGGCGGAACCCCAGTCCTCACTTGATGATAATGATATTTTGGCAATGTGAAGATAAGAATTCCAGAGTATGGTACCTCTGTATCTGATAGAGAATTGACTATGTGAGGTGTGGCAATCGGGAGGGTGAAGGTTACCGTAGTGTCCTGTGTTATATAGATGGATATCAGAATGAACCTGGAAGAATCCATTGAAGGGTTTTGGTAAACTGTCAGGGAGGTATGAGTATTTGTAGACGAAAGTGCAAAATTGGTGTAAATTAATGTCGTAAAGCCAGGTAATTAAAGGAGGTGGCTAGTCTTGAAAATTGTATGATGAGTAATGTGTGTAGGTAGGAGGCATATGTACTGGCCCAGACAATATTACAGTAAATGAGATATTGGTACAGATTTCAGTACTTTGCTACAGACAAATTGAATATGATGTTTCCAGGATAACTTTTCATCAATTATACACACACACACACACACACACACACACACACACACACACACACACACACACACAGTGAGGGAAAAAAGTATTTGATCCCCTGCTGATTTTGTACGTTTGCCCACTGACAAAGAAATTACCAGTCTATAATTTTAATGATGGGTTTATTTGAACAGTGAGAGACAGAATAACAACAAAAAAAATCCTGGAAAACCGCATGTGAAAAATGTTATAAATTGATTTGCATTTTAATGAGGGAAATAAGTATTTGACCCCCTCTCAATCAGAAAGATTTCTGGCTCCCAGGTGTCTTTTATACAGGTAACGAGCTGAGATTAGGAGCACACTCTTAAAGGAAGTGCTCTTAATCTCAGCTTGTTACCTGTATAAAAGACACCTGTCCACAGAAGCAATCAATCAATCAGATTCCAAACTCTCCACCAT
>QNTS01005997.1:26201-44372 GCA_003317085.1 Hucho hucho
TCTTATTAAACAGGTTGGTAAACCCAACATTCACTGGTCCTCAGCTCTTATTTAACAGGTTGGTCAACCCAACATTCACTGGTCCTCAGCCCTTATTAAACAGGTTGGTGAACCCAACATTCACTGGTCCTCGGCCCTTATTAAACAGGTTGGTCAACCCAACATTCACTGGTCCTCAGCCTTTATTAAACAGGTTGGTCAACCCAACGTGGTCCTCAGTCTTTATTAAACAGGTTGGTGAACCCAACATTCACTGGTCCTCAGCCTTTATTAAACAGGTTGGTCAACCCAACATGGTCCTCATAAAACAACAGTAGTTGCAGTAGCCTAATCATCAGTCGCTTTGTATTGTATTCAAAGTCACACCGATTGTAAAAATAAACAAACATAAGACTTTTAATACCAGAATCACACAAAATGAGTGTTTTTCAAAAAAAAAATACATTAAAACTAAAATTAATAAAATATACAGTGTGTTCGTAAAGTATTCAGACCCCTTGACTTTTTCCACATTTTGTAACGTTACAGCCTTAATCCAAAATTTATGAAATAGTTTTCCCCCTCATCAATCTACACCCAATACCCCATAATGACAACGCAAAAACAGGGTTTGCAATTTTTTTATAAACTGAAATTTCACATTTACATAAGTATTCAGACCCTTTACTCAGCACTGTTGAAGCACCTTTGGCAGTGATTACAGCCTCAAGTCTTCTTGGGTATGACGCTACAAGCTTGGCACACCTGTATTTGGGGAGTTTCTCTCATTCTTCTCTGCAGATCCTCTTAAGCTCTGTCAGGTTGGATGGGGAGCGTCGCTGCACAGCTATTTTCAGGTCTCTCCAGAGATGTTAGACCGGGTTCAAGTCCAGTCAAGAACATTCAGAGACTTGTCCCAAAGCCAATCTTGCATTGTCTTGGCTGTGGGCTTAGGGTTGTTGTCCTGTTGGAAGGTGAACCTTCGCCCCAGTCTGAGCAGGTTTTCATCAAGGATCTCTCTGTACTTTGCTCCGTTCATCTTTCCCTCGATCCTGACTAGTCATCCCAGTCCCTGCTGCTGAAAAACATCCCCACAGGATTATGCTGCCACCAGCATGTTTCATCGTAGGGATGGTGCCACGTTTCCTACAGACGTAACGTTTGGCATTCAGGCCAAAGAGTTCAATCTTGAGTAGGTGAACGGATGATCTCTGCATGTGTGGTTCCCACCGTGAAGCATGGAAGAGGTGGTGTGATGGTGTGGGTGTGCTTTGCGGGTGACACTTCCTGTGATTTATTTAGAATTCAAGGGATTCTTAACCAGCATGTCTACCACAGCATTCTGCAGCGATACACCATCCCATCTGGTTTGCGCTTAGTGGGACTATCATTTGTTTTTCAACAGGACAATGACCGAACACACCTCCAGGCTGTGTAAGGGCTAAATGACCAAGGAGAGTGAATGAGTGCTGCATCAGATGACCTGGCCTCCACAATCCCCCGACCTCAACCCAATTGAGATGGTTTGGAATGAGTTGGACCCCAGCCAACAAGTGCTCAGCATATGTGGGAACTCCTTCACAAACAACAGCATCAGACAGCTGATGACCATCCAGCAGATCCTCCAGAACAGGTGAACGTTCTTTCATGAACTCCCAGTTGTCACTGAACCTACGCAGACAGAAACAGTTCAGAGGATGCTTGAAAAAACAACATGTGAATGTATTCATCTACATTAAGTCCTGAGAACCAAGGCCCAAAATAGCTGTTTCCAAGAACATGACCAAGAACTATATCTTCAGTTGGACCTTGTAGCAGTGAACACTCTATGGATTGAATCCCAGCCCAGCTATCGCAGGCTGTAAGTCTAAATTGTTGTTGCTGTACTGCTGTCAAGGTTCGTGTGTAGCTGGGTGCATGAAGCGTCAGGCGCAGGAGAACAGGACTGAGTGAGCAAAGCACTTCACTCAATGAATCAAACGCTAACCGCGTAATACAACAACACTTTGCTAAAAGGCAAAACAAGCGAGGCATAAACTATAACGCACCAGCTGGAAACGAAAACAGTTTAACAATAAACAATCACACACAAAGACATGGGGGGAAAACAGAGGGTTAAATACACAACAGATAATGACGGGGAATGCAATCCAGGTGTGTGGAAAAACAAGACAAGACAAATGGAAAATGAAAAGTGGATCGGTGATGATTAGAAGACCGGTGACGTCGACCGCCGAATGCCGCCCGACTTCAGTCGAAGTCGTGACAACTGCAGTATTGAGGATTTTACCATCCTATTCGTTAACATATGTAGCTTAAGAAACAAGGTACATGAAATCAATAATTTGCTAGTAACAGATGACATTCATATTCTGACAATCTCTGAAACTCACTTAGATAATACCTTTGATGATACAGTGGAAGAAATACATGAAATGCCGAAGGTGGAGGTCTTGCTGATTATATTCAGAACCACATTCCTGTAAAGATTAGAGAGGATCTTATGTTATTAAATACTGTTGAAGTAATATGGCTACAGGTTCATCTGCCTCACCTAAAGCCCATTCTGGTGGGAATTAGTTTGAAAGCAGTTTTGAAATCCATCGGATGTATTGATCATAATATAGTAGGCATATCTAGGAAAACCAAAGTGTAAGGTCTGCTTCCAGCTCACACTCTCAAACACCTAGATCCCCTGAATGCAGCTCACTCTCTAGATCCCAATCACCTGAATTCTAATCACCTGTTCACACACCTGTATGTCATTATCACACACTATTTAGTTCAGTTCTTTGCACCCAATCACTGTGAGGTATTGTTTGTTTTGTGACACACAGCTTTTGGAGTGCTGGGGTTTCCCTGTGATTTACACCTCCTGTGTATGATAGTTTTTGCCTGCCTCACTAATGATGCCTTTTTCCTATTCCCTGCCTGTTCTTTAGTCTATCGGATTTCCTGTTATCAACCTATTGCCTGATCTCTCGGACTACTTTTCTAGCTTTTTCCCTGCCTGTGCTGTTGCCCTTTTTGGACACCTTGTGTATGACCTTCTGCCTGCCCCTGGACCCAGCTACCTGCCGCCTCCTGTGTATGACCTTCTGCCTGCCCCTGGACCAAGCTACCTGCCTCCTCCTCTGTATGACCTTCTGCCTGCCCCTGGACCAAGCTACCTGCCTCCTCCTGTGGTCTTTTGCAATAAACACCTGCTGCACCCTGCGCTTGAAACCAGCTCTCTGTCTTCCCTCGTGTTCATTACACAAAGTTCCAAAGGCTGGGCCTAATATAGAGTATAAGAGGTCATACAGCAAGTTTTGTAGTGATTCCTATGCTGTTGACGTGAATAATATTCGTTGGTCCGTGGTGTGTAATGAGGAGCAACCAGACGCTGCACTTGACACATTTTATGAAATTGCTTATCCCAGTTGCTAATAAGCATGGACCCACTAGCGGGATGCCTAGCCTTAAGAAGAGAAAAAAAAAATGACTGTTAAAAACTGTTAAATCCCTGGGGATTGATGAGGACTTGAAGTATGGTTGAGAGGGATGAGGCAAAAGGTATGGCAAATAGAGAAATCATGTGACTAAACTGAATGAAAAGAAGAAACTGCATTAGGAAACAAAGACAAATGACAAAGAATGATAGTAAAAACACTTTAAATTACATTTGATTTAAAAAGGCAAACTCCGCTCCATTTATTGATCCAGATGGCTCATTCATTGCAAAACCCACTGATATTGTCAACTACTTAAATTATTTGTTTATTGGCAAGATTAGCGAACTTAGGCTATGACATGCCAGAAACAACCACTGATGCTACACAGCCAAGTGCATCTGACCAAATTATGAAAGACAAGCATTGTAATTTTGAATTCTGTAAAGTCAGTGTTGTAAAGTGGTGAAAAAAAATGTCTATCAAGAATGACAAGCCAACGGGGTCTAACAACTTGGATGGAAAACTACTGAGGTTAATAGAGGACCATATTGCCACTCTGATTTGCCATTTCTTCAATTTAAGACTACTAGAAAGTGTGTGCCCTTAGGCCTGGAGGGAAGCAAAAGTTATCCCCCTATCTAAGAATAGTAAAGCCCCCTTAACTGGCTCAAATAGGTGACCGATCAGCCTGTTACCAACCCTTAGTAAAGTTTTGAAAAAAATTGTGTTTGACCAGATACAATGCTATTTTACAGTAAACAAATTGATGACAGACTTTCAGCATGCTTATAGGGAAGGACATTTACTGAGAATTTTCCAGAACATGTGTGGCCATTATATATTTCAGGATAGCCAGCAAAACTAGTGCTCTCTATATGTGCTCTGGGTCATTAGACCTGCACCTGTCTGGGAAGTGGACACACGACTGGTTATTCCTTTAACTGTGTTATGGCCTAATATGTACTGTTGCTATGGTTACGCCTCTTGGGTCTTTTCCAGACTAAAGGGTATAGGGTTATAACATATAGGGTATAGAATATGTTGTGCCGACTATAGGGTATAGAATATAGAATATATAGTATAGGACGTACACTATAGGGTATAGGATATATGATATATAGAATAGGACGTAGACTATAGGGTATAGGGTATAACAGAGGGTATAGACTATAGGGTATATATATTATAGTGTATAGGGTATAGAATAAAGGGTATATAATATAGGGTATAGAATATTGAATATAGGATATATAGTATAGGACATAGGGTATAGGATACAAAATATAGGGTAAAGAATATAGGGTATAGAATATAGGGTATATTTTATAGAATATAGTGTACAGAATATCGAATATAGGTTATATAGTATAGGGCATAGGATATAAAATATATGGTATAGAATGTAGTGTATAGGGTATAGAGTATGGGGTATAGAATATAGGGTACAGAATATAGGGTATAGAATATCGAATATAGGTTATATAGTATAGTACATAGACTATAGGGTATAGAATATAGGGTACAGAATATAGGGTATAGAATATATAGTATAGGATATAGACTAGGGTATAGGATATAAAATATAGGGTATAGAGTATATAGAGCATATAGAGTGTAGAATATAGGGTATAGAATATAGGAATTGCATATAGGGTATAGGGTATAGAATATAGGGTCTAGAATATATGATATAGAATATAGGGTATAGGAAATAGAATATAGGGTATAGAATATAGGGTCTAGAATATAGGGTTTAAGTTAAAGAATATAGCGTTTAGGCTATAGAATATAGTGTATTGAATATAGAATATAGGGTATAGAATATAGGGTTTAGGGTATAAAATATAGAGTTTAGTTTATAGAATATAGTGTTTAGGTTATAGAATATAGTGTTTAGGGTATAGAAGATGGGGTTTAGGTCATAGATTATAGGGTATAGAATATAGGGTACAGAATAACGAATATAGGTTATATAGTATAGTACATAGACTATAGGGTATAGGATATAAAATATAAGGTATAGAGTATAGGGTACAGAATATAGGGTATAGAATATATAGTATAGGACAGACTATAGGGTATAGTATATAGGAATTGCATATAGGGTATAACATTTAGGGTATAGGGTATAGTGTCTAGAATATAGGGTATAGAAAATATAATATAGGGTTTTGAATATAGAATATAGGGTTTAAGTTATAGAATATAGCGTTTAGGCTATAGAATATAGTGTATTGAATATAGAATATAGGGTCTAGAATATAGGATATATAGTATAGGACAGACTATAGGGTACAGGATATAGACTATAGGGTATAGCATATAAGGTATAGAATATAGTGTTTAGGGTATAGAAGATGGGGTTTAGGTTATAGAATATAGGGTACAGAATATAGGGTATTGAATAACGAATATAGGTTATATAGTATAGTACATAGACTATAGGATATAAAATATAAGGTATAGAGTATAGGGTACAGAATATAGGGTATAGAATATAGGATATATAGTATAGGACATAGACTATAGGGTATAGGGTATAGAATATAGGAATTGCATATAGGGTATAACATTTAGTGTATAGGGTATAGGATATAGTGTCTAGAATATATGATGTAGAATATAGGGTATAGAAAATATAATATAGGGTTTTGAATATAGAATATAGGGTCTAGAATATAGGGTTTAAGTTATAGAATATAGCGTATTGAATATAGAATATAGGGTCTAGAATATAGTGTTTAGGGTATAGAAGATGGGGTTTAGGGTATAGAATATAGGGTATAGAATATAGAGTTTAGGTTAAATAATATAGAGTATAGAATATAGGATTTAGAGTATAGAATATAGGGTTTAGGTTATAGAATATAGGGTTTAGGGTATAGAATATAGAGTTTAGGTTAAATAATAGAGTTTAGAGTATAGAATATAGGGTTTAGAGTATAGAATATAGGGTTTAGGGTATAGAATATAGAGTTTAGGTTAAATAATATAGAGATTAGAGTATAGAATATAGGGTTTAGGGTATAGAATATAGAGTATAGAATATAGGGTTTAGGGTATAGAATATAGGGTTTAGGGTATAGAATATAGGATTTAGGGTATAGAATATAGAGTTTAGGTTAAATAATATAGAGTTTAGAGTATAGAATATAGGGTTTAGGGTATAGAATATAGGGTATATGATTTTAAAAAAATATATATATTTCCCCTTTATTTAACCAGGTAGTTCTATCTGATGTCATAATACAGGTAGGCCAGTTGAGAACGTATTCTGATTTACAACTGCGACCTGGCCAAGATAAAGCAAAGCAGTTCGACACATATATCAACACAGAGTTACACATGGAGTAAACAAACACTCAGTCAATAATACAGTAGAAAAACAAATATATATACAAAGAGTGCAAATGAGGTAGGATAAGGAAGGTAAGGCAATAAATAGGCCATGGTGGCAAAGTAATTACAATATAGCATTTAAACACTGGAATGGTAAATGTGCAGTAGATGAATGTGCAATGTAGAAAAACTGGGGTGCAAAGGAGCAAGATAAATAAATAAATACGGTAGGGGATGAGGTAGTTGGTTGTGCTATTTACAGATGGGCTATATACAGGTGCAGGGGTCTGTGAGCTGCTCTGACAGCTGGTGCTTAAAGCTGGTGAGGGAGATAAGTGTCTCCAGTTTCAGAGATTTTTGTAGTTCGTTCCAGTCATTGGCAGCAGAGAACAGGAAGGAAAGTCGGCCAAAGGAGGAATTGGCTTTGGGGGTGACCAGTGAAATATACCTGCTGGAGCGCGTGCTACGGGTGGGTGCTGCTATGGTGACCAGCGAGCTGAGATAAGGCGGGGCTTTACCTAGCAAGGACTTGTAGATGACCTGGAGCCAGTGGGTATGGCGACGAGTGTAAAGCGAGGGCCAGCCAACGAGAGCGTACAGGTTGCAGTGGTGGGTAGTATATGGAGCTTTGGTGACAAAACGGATGGCACTATGATAGACTGCATCCAATTTGTTGAGTAGAGTGTTGGAGGCTATTTTGTAAATGACATCACCGAAGTCGAGGATCGGTAGGATGGTCAGTTATACGAGGGTATGTTTGGCAGCATGAGTGAACGATGCTTTGTTGCGAAATAGGAAGCCAATTCTAGATTTAATTTTGGATTGGAGATGTTTGATGTGAGTCTTGAAGGAGAGTTTACAGTCTAACCAGACACCTAGGTATTTGTAGTTGTCCACATAATCTAAGACAGAACCGTCCAGAGTAGTGATGCTGGACGGGCAGGCAGGTGCGGGCAGCGATCGGTTGAAGAGCATGCATTTAGTTTTACTTGCGTTTAAGAGCAGTTGAAGGCCACGGAAGGAGAGTTGTATGGCATTGAAGCTCGTCTGGAGGGTAGTTAACACAGTGTCCAAAGAAGGGCCAGAAGTATACAGAATGGTGTCGTCTGCGTAGAGGTGGATCAGAGACTCACCAGCAGCAAGAGCGACATCATTGATGTATACAGAGAAGAGTCTCTGTCTCTGTGGATGGTTTGTCCTCTGACAAATCAACTGTAAATTTCGGTGTTCCTCAAGGCTCTGTTTTGGGACCACTACTGTTTTCACTATATATTTTACCACTTGGTGATGTCATTCGGAAACATAATGTTAACTTTCACTGCTATGCGGATGACACACAGCTGTACATTTCGATGAAACATGGTGAAGCCCCAAAATTGCCCTCCCTGGAAGCCTGTGTTTCAGACATAAGGAAGTGGATGGCGGAAAATTTTCTACTTTTAAACTCTGACAAAACAGAGATGCTAGTTCTAGGTCCCAAGAAACAAAGAGATCTTCTGTTGAATCTGACAATTAATCTTGATGGTTGTACAGTCGTCTCAAATAAAACTGTGAAGGACCTCGGCGTTACTCTGGACCCTGATCTCTCTTTTGACGAACATATCAAGACTGTTTCAAGGACAGCTTTTTTCCATTTACGTAACATTGTAAAAATCAGAAACTTTCTGTCCAAAAATGATGCAGAAAAGTTAATCCATGCGTTTGTAACTTCTAGGTTAGACTACTGCAATGCTTTACTTTCCGGCTACCCGGATAAAGCACTAAATAAACTTCAGTTAGTGCTAAACACGGCTGCTAGAATCTTGACTAGAACCCCAAAATTTGATCATATTACTCCAGTACTAGCCTCTCTACACTGGCTTCCTGTTAAGGCAAGGGCTGATTTCAAGGTTTTACTGCTAACCTACAAAGCATTACATGGGCTTGCTCCTACCTATCTTTCCAATTTGGTCCTGCCGTACATACCTACACGTACGCTACGGTCACAAGACGCAGGCCTCCTTACTGTCCCTAGAATTTCTAAGCAAACAGCTGGAGGTAGGGCCTTTTCCTATAGAGCTNGGTATCGTCGGACGGGGCCACAGTGTCTCCCGACCCCTCCTGTCTCAGCCCCCAGTATTTATGCTGCAGTAGTTTATGTGTCGGGGGGTTAGGGTCCGTCTGTTATATCTGGAGTATTTATTTTATCTGGTGTCCTGTGCGAATTTAAGTATGCTCTCTCTAATTATCTCTCTCTTTCTTTCTTTTTTCTTCTTCTCTCTCTCGGAGGACCTGAGCATTAGGACCATTCCTCAAGGCCTACCTGGCCTGATGACTCCTTGATGTCCCGAGTCCACCTGGCCGTGCTGCTTCTCCAGTTTCAACTGTTCTGCCTGTTTTATGAACATTTTAAAATCTTGTCCATGTTCTGTTATAATCTGCACCCGGCACAGCCAGAAGAGGACTGGCCACCCCTCACAGCCTGGTTCCTCTCTAGGTTTCTTCCTAGGTTTTGGCCTTTCTAGGGAGTTTTTCCTAGCCACCGTGCTTTTACACCTGCAGTGCTTTTACACCTGCATTGCTTGCTGTTTGGGGTTTTAGGCTGGGTTTCTGTACAGCACTCTGTGACATCAGCTGATGTAAGGGGGGCTTTATAAATAAATTTGATTTGATTTGATTTGAAGAGTCGTCTCAAGAATTGAACCCTGTGGCACCCCCATAGAGACTGCCAGAGGCTCGGACAACAGGCTCTCCGATTTGACACACTGAACTCTATCCGAGAAGTAGTTGGTGAACCATGCGAGGCAATCATTTGAGAAACAAGGCTGTTGAGTCTGCCGATAAGGATTTGGTGATTGACAGAGTCGAAAGCCTTGGCCAGATCAATGAATACAGCTGCACAGTAATGTATCTTATCGATGGCGGTTATGATATCGTTTAGGACCTTGAGCGTGGCTGAGGTGCACCCATGACCAGCTTTGAAACCAGATTGCATAGCGGAGAAGGTACGGTGGGATTCGAAATGGTTGGTAATCTGTTTGTTAACTTGGCTTTCAAAGACCTTAGAAAGGCAGGGTAGGATAGATGTAGGTCTGTAGCAGTTTGGTTCAAGAGTGTCTCCCCTTTTGAAGAGGGGGATGACTGCAGCTGCTTTCCAGTCTTTGGGAATCTCAAACGACACGAAAGAGAGGTTGAACAGGCTAGTAATAGGGGTTGCAACAATTTCGGCAGATCATTTTAGAAAGAAAGGGTCCAGATTGTCTAGCCCGGCTCATTTGTAGGGGTCCAGATTTTGCAGCTCTTTCAGAACATCAGCTAACTGGATTTGGGAGAAGGAGAAATGGGGCTTGGGCAAATTGCTGAGGGGGGTGCAGGGCTGTTGGCCGGGGTAGGGGTAGCCAGGTGGAAAGCATGGCCAGCCGTAGAAAAATGCTTATTGAAATTCTCTATTATTGTGGATTTATTGGTGGTGACAGCGTTTCCTATCCTCAATGCAGTGGGCAACTGGGAGGAGGTGCTCTTATTCTCCATGGACTTTACAGTGTCCCAGAACCTTTTTGAGTTTGTGTTACAGGAAGCAAAGTTTTGCTTGAAAAAGCTAGCCTTGGCTTTCCTAACTGCCAGTGTATATTGGTTCCTGACTTCCCTGAAAAGTTGCATATCACGGGGGCTGTTCGATGCTATTGCAGAACGCCACAGGATGTTTTTGTGCTGGTCAAGGGCAGTCAGCTCTGTAGAGAACCAAGGGCTATATCTGTTCCTGGTTCTAAATTTCTTGAATGGGGCATGCTTATTTAAGATGGTGAGGAAGGCACTTTTAAAGAATAACCAGGCATCCTCTACTGACGGGATGAGGTCAATATCCTTCCAGGATACCCGGGCCAGGTCGATTAGAAAGGCCGGGTCGCTGAAGTGTTACAGGGAACGTTTGAAAGTAATGAGGGGAGGTCGTTTGACCGCTGACCTGTTACAGATGCAGGCAATGAGGCAGTGATCGCTGAGATCTTGGTTGAAAACAGCAGAGGTGTATTTAGAGGGCAAGTTAGTTAGGATGATATCTATGAGGGTGCCCGTGTTTACGGCTTTGGGGTTGTACCTAGTAGGTTCATTGAGGATTTGTGTGAGGTTGAGGGCATCAAGCTTAGATTGTAGGATAATATAATAATAATATAGCATTTATGGAATAGAACATAGGTTTAGGATATAGAATATGGGGTTTAGGGTGTAGATTATAGAGTTTAGGTTATAGAATATAGAGTTTAGCGTATAGAATATAGGGTTTAGGTTATAGAATATAGAGTTTAGGGTATAGCATACAGGGTTTAGGTTATAGAACATAGGGTTTAGGTTATAGAATATATGGTGTAGAATATAGGGTTTAGTGTATAGAATATATGATATAGAATGTAGGAAATAGGGAATAGGGTGTCATTTGGGACACATCCACAATCATTGACACTTTGGAAAGCAGGGATAGTGTACAACGTGTCATTAATGATTTCCTAACAGCTGGTTAACTTCAAACCTACAGTATTTACGTAACAGATACTGACAGGAACAAACTTTTCTACTTTTATGTTGCCAACATATCATATCATGTTTCACTGCATATCTTATACCCTATACCCTATATCCTATTGCATGTATTCTATATTCTACAGTTGTGAAAGTATTCACCCCCTTGGATTTTTTCCTATTTTGTTGCATTAAAATCTGGAATTAAAATAGATTTTTGGGGGGTTTGTATCATTTGATTTACACAACATGCCTACCACTTTGAAGATGCAAAATATTTTACATTGTGAAACAAACAAGAAATAAGACAACAAAAAAAAGAATAGTTATGCATGCTCAAGTTTTCACCCAACCAAAGTCAATACTTTGTAGATCCCCCTTTTGCAGCATGTACAGCTGCAAGTCTCTTGGGGTATGTCTCTATAAGCTTGGCACATCTAGCCACTGGGATTTTTGCCCATTCTTCAAGGCAAAATTGCTCCAGCTCCTTCAGGTTGGATGGGTTCTGCTTGTGTACAGCAATCTTTAAGTCATACCACAGATTCTCAATTGGATTGAGGTCTGGGCTTTGACTAGGTCATTCCAAGACATTTAAATGTTTCCCCTTCAACCACTCAAGTGTTGCTTTAGCAGTATGCTTAGGGTCATTGTCCTGCTGGAAAGTGAACCTCCGTCCCAGTCTCAAATCTCTGAAAGACTGAAACAGGTTTCCCTCAAGGATTTCCCTGTATTTAGCGCCATCCATCATTCCTTCAATTCTGACCAGTTTCCCAGTCCCTGTCGATGAAAAACATCCCCACAGCATGATGCTGCCACCACCATGCTTCACTGTGGGGATGGGGTTCTCGGGGTGATGAGAGGTGTTAGGTTTGCACCAGACATAGCATTTTCCTTGATGGCCAAAAAGCTAAATTTTGGTCTCATCTGACCAGAGTACCTTCTTCCATATGTCTGGGCAGTCTCCCACATGCATTTTGGCAAACACCGAATGTGTTTGCTTATTTTTTTCTTTATTAAGCAGGTTTGTTGTGGTGCCATATTCTTTCCATTTTTTTAAAAATGGATTTAACGGTGCTCTGTGGGATGTTCAAAGTTTCAGATATTTTTTTATAACCCAGCCCTGATCTGTACTCCATAACTTTGTCCCTGACCTGTTTGGAGAGCTCCTTGGTCTTCATGGTGCCGCTTGCTTGGTGGTGCCCATTGCTTAGTGGTGTTGCAGTCTCTGGGGCCTTTCAGAACAGGTGTATATATACTGAGAGCATGTGACACATCATGTGACACTTAGATTGCACACAGGTGGACTTTATTTAACTAATTCTGTGACTTCTGAAGGTAATTGGTTGCACCAGATCTTATTTAGGGGCTTCATAGCAAAGTGGGTGAATACATATGCACTCACCGCTTTCCAGTTTTTAATTTTATAAATGATATTTATAATTTTTTGAAACATGTTATTTTTTTAATTTCACTTCATCAATTTGGACTATTTTGTGTATGTCCATTACATGAAATCCAAATGAATATCAATTTAAATTACAGGTTTTAATGCAACAAAATAGGAAAAACGCCAAGGGGGATGAATACTTTTGCATGGCACTATTATATCCTAAATCCTACAAGGTGCCCTGCTTTTGACAAGAGCCCCATAGGGCCCTGGTCAAAATTAGTGGACTAGATAGGGAATAGGGTGCCATCTGGGACACAGCCATGGGCATGGTTCCAGAATCAGACATCAACATTTATTATCATTTATTACATGCAAATAAATATATGTATTGCACGGTTTTTGCCCTTACTGTAATTATAAATTGGCTGAGAGTTACAAATGACTGTATAGGTATCAATCAACTCTAGATCTGTTCATATCTAATGTAGTATAACAGAAGTCATCTGATGTAGTCTACCAGAAGTCATGTGATGTAATCAACCAGAAGTCATCTGATATTATCTATTAAAAGTCATGTGATGTAGTCTACCAAAGGTCATGTGATGTAGTCTACCAGAAGTCATCTGATGTAGTCTACCAAAAGTCATGTGATGTAGTCTACCAAAGGTCATGTGATGTAGTCTACCAGAAGTCATCTGATGTAGTCTACCAAAGGTCATGTGATGTAGTCTACCAGAAGTCATCTGATGTAGTCTACCAAAAGTCATGTGATGTAGTCTACCAGAAGTCATCTGATGTAGTCTACCAGAAGTCATGTGATGTAGTCTACCAGAAGTCATCTGATGTAGTCTACCAGAAGTCATCTGATGTAGTCTACCAAAGGTCATCTGATGTAGTCTACCAGAAGTCATCTGATGTAGTCTACCAAAGGTCATCTGATGTAGTCTACCAGAAGTCATCTGATGTAGTCTACCAAAGGTCATCTGATGTAGTCTACCAAAGGTCATCTGATGTAGTCTACCAAAGGTCATCTGATGTAGTCTACCAAAGGTCATCTGATGTAGCCTACCAGAAGTCATGTGATGTAGTCTACAGGAAGGTAATCTGATTTTAGTCTACCAGAAGTCATCTGATGTAGTCTACCAAAGGTCATCTGATGTAGTCTACCAAAGGTCATCTGATGTAGTCTACCAAAGGTCATCTGATGTAGTCTACCAGAAGTCATGTGATGTAGTCTACCAGAAGTCATGTGATGTAGTCTACCAGAAAGTAATGTGATGTAGTGTACCAGAAGAATCTGATGTAGTGTACCAGAAGTCATCTGATGTAGTCTACCAGAAGTCATCTGATGTAGTCTTTCAGAATCCATGTGCCATTCCCAATCACTGGACTCTCTAATACAGTCAAACAATCTTAAATCAATCACTCACTATAATATTTTCTCCCCTCCACTCCCCACTACCTTCCGTACATCCTCCCTGGAACCCACTCCCCACTGCCCTCCCTACATCCTCCCTGGAACCCACTCCCCACTGCCCTCCCTACAAAGTCCATTCAATAAATGGACACCTGATATTAGTTAATCCATTAAATGACAAGGGGGGGTATTTCATCTCTGTAAATGCCACCATGAAGGTAAATATAGAATTACTTACGTAGAAATGGAATGAATAGATTTGCCATTTCTGTTGAATGCAGTGCTCCCTGTTGGGTACACCAGTGGCCATATTTGGTGTCCCAGAGCCCGCTAGTAGTGGTCATATGGAATATTTGATGGAACGTTATGAAGTTCTCTGCAACAATTCTGTTCCTTTCTCAAGGTTCTAAACTTGCAACAATGGCAGATTCCATTGTTCTGTTTGTGAACTGAAGGACATTCTGTTCTACACATTCTGATTCTATGGGATTACCTTCATCCAAAGTCCCCAAAAAATGACACGATCCACTAAATGTAATCACAATCGTAATATTTTAGCTGTTCATCAATACGCTATAGCCCATTCCTTTCTTCAGGATATGTTTAATGAATTAGTTTCTGCTATGCTGTTGACACCTGTAAGGCACCTAACAATCATTACCGTAGCATAGATAAAGTCTTAAGGTTTTAGTGGAGCCCATGGATACGTCCCAAATGGCACCCTATTCCCTTTATAGTGCTCTACTTTTGACCAGCCCTGGTAAAAAGTAGTACACTTGTGTAGGGAATAGGTTGCCATTTCGGACAAAGCCCATATCATTGTGCAATGGTCAGGTAAAGGTTATCAGCGTGGTAACACAGCACTAGGCTACATCAAGTCATTCCGTGTCTCTTAGATACATGTTGCTTACAAATGTAACAAAAAGTACTGTAAACGTAGGGAGTATAGTGAGTGTCATTCTGTGGGTGTAGCTGGTGTAAGTCAGGCGCAGGAGAGCAGAGAGGAGGGGGCTAAGCACTTTACTCAGGCAAAGTCAAAATACAGAACGCAACCGCGTCACCAAAACAAATGCCCAAAAACAAGTAAGGCAGCACAAAGTCCAAATAAACCGCAAAATACCGGCTGCCACAAAGCACAAGGGTGAAAACCAACAACCCGGTTTAAACCGGCATGCCAACAAGAAATTCCCCACACAGACATGGGGGAAACAGTGGGTTAAATACAAGACAGCAATGAGGGAAATGTAATTCAGGTGTGTGAAAAAACAAGACAAAACAAATGGAAAAATGAAAGGTGAATTGGCGATGGCTAGAAGACCGGTGACGTCGACCGCCGAACGCCGCCCGAACAAGGAGAGGAAACGCCCGAACAAGGAGAGGAACCGACTTTGGCGGAAGTCGTGACAGTGAGAGCCAGTGTACTGGAGTTGTTATGTAACATTTGTATTCAAATAAATAATAATAGTGATCAACATTATTATTATTTTTCAATGTTATTACAATAAACATATAATGGTGGATCACGTTACAAATACTATCCGTCAACATCTGAATGTTTTTATTTAAATGCAGACATGTAAAGACACAAAAACTGTTCATATGTAAACATTTTCCATTAAACTAAATATTTTATGTTGAAAAATATTGATCTATTCATTCAATTCGTACTACACTAAATTAAAATCAATATACTAAAAGTGTCACGCCCTGGCCATAGAGCGCCCTCTAGGTTTCTCTATGGTGTGTTGCGTCAGGGCGTGACTAGGGTTATCTAGGGAACTCTATGTTGTTTTTTGAGTTGGTTCCCAATTAGAGGCAGCTGGTTGTCGTTGCCTCTAATTGGGAATCCTATTTAAGTTGGTTCCCTTCACCCACCTGTGGTGTGGGTTATTGTTTGAATATTTGTATGTACTGAATGCTTGGGTTGTGTTTCGACACTCAGTTATGCCGATCGTCGTCGTCGTCGTCGTCGTCGTCGTCGTCGTCGTCGTCGTCGTCGTCGTCGTCGTCGTCGTCGTCGTCGTCGCTTTGGTTTATGGCATATTTGTATGTTTCACTCCGTCTCTGTTAAACATATTACACCTGTGCTGCACCTTGGTCCAATCCTTCCGACGATCGTAACAAAAAGAAAGGTTTCTGTCCAACTTACAATACTGAAAATAATAATTCACATACTGTATACAACATAAAATAACTTAGCGTTAATAGCTTGCAGTCTTATATTGTTGCAATGTATTCTCGGCAAGTAGCCTAGTGGTTAAATGTGTTGGGCCAGTAACTGAAAGGTTGCTCGTTGAAATCCCCGAGCTGGCAAGGTGGAGAAAGCTGCCATTCTGCCCTTGTGCAAGACAGTTAACCCCCAACAACTACTCCCTGGGTGCCAATGATGTTGATTTAAGGCATCCTCCCAGACCTCTGATTCAGGGGGGGGGGGTTGGGTAAAATGCAGAAGACATTTCAGTTGGATGCATTCAGTTGTGCAACTGGCTAGGTATCCCTAATGTACAAATTCATTGTTTACAATTTATTTATTTTTTTACATGTGAGTGGATAGTGACGGTCTGCCAGGGTAGGGAACTGCTCTTGGAACCAGGGAGATGAAGGAAAAATCAGGCCTAAGAACAAAAGGTAACTTTATTTTGTTCATCCTCAATAGTGTTTTCATTTGTTGATAATATAATAGTCTCGGGTTAACCCAGAACTAAAAGTCTTACGTAATTGGTCAGATGCTCAGTTAAGTTCTGGGTCCACGTTGTGTTAAGAGAAGAAGAGAACCAGAACGAAGAGCTCAACCTTCTCTCGCAGGTTACGGACACATCTATGGGGCAAATCTACCCTCCACTTCCAATGTTCAAAAGATGCTAAAACACCTGCATAATCGTGATTTATCCAAATAACCAGTGACAAGCACTGGTACTAATACTGCTCTAATGCTGCTCTAATGCTGCTGGATCTCACACATCTCATTTTTATCGTGACAGATTTACGGTGCCATGTATGTTTACATAGTCAGTTCATGCAAGATTAATAAATGAATTAGGAAGAGAACGTCTTAGTCACCTATTAGTTGCTAGTGGTTTAGTACAACAGCTGTGATTGGACGCATGGTACCAATTAAAAAAGTGTTGAAGACTTGAGTTGTTGACTCATTAGAGCAACATATGGGTTAAACGTCAACAAGAGAAAGTAATCTTTACTTAGAATAAGGAGAAAATGCATAGAAGTGAATGTGTGCATCCCGATTGGGCCCTGGTCAAAAGTGGTGCACTGCAAAGGGAACAGGTTGCCATTTGACCTGGTCAAAAGTAGTACACTAAAAAGAGAACAGGGTGCTATTTGACCTGGTCAAAAGTAGTGCACTACAAAGGGAACACGGTGCCATTTGGGACGCATTCAAAGATATCAACAACATTCATTAACTATTTCCTGTCATCAAGGCTAACCACGTCTTGGTCCCATACGAGGTAGGTCAACTCCCCGCTGACCTGGGTGACGAAGTAGAAGATGAAGATAACCAGCATGACGACTGGACTGATGAACCTCCAGGTCACCTGCCAGAACAGTTTAGGCTTGTGGCCAATCATGAACTCGATGTCTGCGTTAAACCTGTCAGAGAGAGTAAACTGGGATTTCGATGTTCCAATGGCTTCCAATTCCAATGGCTTTAAGCTGAATTGGCTGGCTATAAGTTATCAGTATGGAACACATGTCTAGTATGCAACACATGTCTAGAATGGAACACGTCTACTATGGAACACATGTCTAGTATCGTACAAGTATGGAACACGTCTGGTATGGAACACGTCTAGTATGGAACACTTGTCTAGTATGGAACACTTGTCTAGTATGGAACACTTGTCTAGTAAGGAACACGTCTAGAATGGAACACGTGTAGTATGGAACACATGTCTAGTATGGAACACGTCTAGTATGGAACACGTCTAGTATGGAACACACGTCTAGTATCGTACAAGTATGGAACACGTCTAGTATGGAACACATGTCTAGTATGGAACACATGTCTAGTATGGAACACGTCTAGTATGGAACACATGTCTAGTATGGAACACGTCTAGTATGGAACACGTCTAGTATGGAACACGTCTAGAATGGAACAC
>QNTS01005999.1:14803-27042 GCA_003317085.1 Hucho hucho
ACTAGAGGATATAGGTAGAGGACCTAGAGAATAAAGGTAGATGACCTGAAGGATATAGGTAGAGGAACTATAGGATATAGGTAGAGGAACTAGAGGATATAGGTAGAGGAACTAGGGAGATATAGCTAGAGGAACTAGAGGATATAGGTAGAGGAACTAGAGGATATAGGTAGAGGACCTAAAGGATATAGGTAGAGGAACTATAGGATATAGGTAGAGGAACTAGAGGATATTTGTAGAGGAACTAGGGAGATATAGGTAGAGGACCTAGAGGATATACAGTACCAGTCAAAAGTTTGGACACCTACTCATTCAAGGGTTTTTCTTTATTTTTACTACTTTTTACATTGTTGAATAATAGTGAAGACATCAAATGTATGAAATATCACATATGGAATCTTGTATTAAATCCAATCAAATCAAATTGTATTTGTCACATGTGCCGAATACAACAGGTATAGACTTACAAGCCCTTAACCAACAATGCAGTTAAAAAAATAAAAATAATAAACAAATAAGAAATGAAAGTAACAAATAGTCTCCTGAGGGGGAATAGATTTTGTCGTGCCCTCTTCATGACTTTCTTGGTGTGCTTGGACCATGTTAGTTTGTTGGTGATTTGGACACCATGGAACTTGAAACTCTCAACCTGCTCCACTACAGCCCCGTCGATGAGAATGGGGACGTGCTCTGTCCTCCTTTTCCTGTAGTCCACAATCATCTTCTTTGTCTTGATCACGTTGAGGGAGAGGTTGTTGTCCTTGCACCACACGGTCAGGTCTCTGACCTCCTCCCTATAGGCTGTCTTGTCGTTGTTAGTGATCAGTCCAACCACTGTTGTGTCATCGGCAAACTTAATGATGGTGTTGGAGTTGTTAGCTTAGTGATGAGCTTTGAGGGCACTATGGTGTTGAACGCTGAGCTGTAGTCAATGAATAACATTCTCACGTAGGTGTTCCTTTTGTCCAGGTGGGAAAGGGCAGTGTGGAGTGCAATAGAGATTGCATAATCTGTGGATCTGTTGGGGCGGTATGCAAATTGGAGTGGGTCTAGGGTTTTTGGGATAATGGTGTTGATGTGAGCCATGGCCAGTCTTTCAAAGCACTTCATGGCTACAGACGTGAGTGCTACGGGTCGGTAATCATTTAGGCAGGTTACCTTAATGTTCTTGGGTACAGGGACTATGGTGGTCAGCTTGAAACATGTTGATATTAAAGATTCAATCAGAGAGAGGTTGAAAATGTCAGTGAAGACACTTGCCAGTTGGTCAGCGCATGCTCGGCGTACACTTCCTGGTAATGCGTCTGGCCCAGCGGCCTTGTGAATGTTGACCTGTTTGAAGGTCTTACTCACATCGGCTGCGGAGAGCGTCATCACACGGTTGTCCGGAACAGCTGATGCTCTCATGCATGTCTCAGTGTTACTTGCCTCGAAGCGAGCATAGAAGTAATTTAGCTCGTCTGGTAGGCTCGTGTCACTGGGCAGCTCTCGGCTGTGCTTCCCTTTGTAGTCTGCAAGCCCTGCCACATCCGACGAGCGTCGGAGCCGGTGTAGTACTATTCAATCTTAGTCTTGTATTGACTCTTTGCCTGTTTGATGGTTTGTCGCAGGTCATAGCGGGATTTCTTACAAGCTTCTGGGTTAGTCCCACTCCTTGAAAGCAGCAGCTGTACCCTTTAGCTCAGTGCGGATGTTGCCTGTAATCCATGGCTTATGGTTGAGGTATGTACGTACAGTCACTGTGGGGACGACGTCATCAATGCACTTATTGATGAAGCCAGTGACTGATGTGGTGTACTCCTCAATGCCATCGGATGAATCCCGGAACATATTCTAGTCTGTGCTAGCAAAACAGCTTAGCATCTGCGTCATCTGACCACTACTTTATTGACACTGGTGCTTCCTGCTTTAATTTTAGTTCGTGAGCAGGAATCAGGAGGATAGAATTATGGTCAGATTTGCCAAATGGAGGGCGAGGGAGAGCTTTGTACGCGTCTCTGTGCGTGGAGTAAAGGTGGTCTAGAGTTTTTTCCCTGTGGTTACACATTTAACATGCTGGTAGAAATGAGGTAAAACGGATTTAAGTTTCCCTGCATTAAAGTCCCCGGCCACTAGGAGCATTTTCTTGTTTGCTTATGGCCGTATACAGCTCATTAAGTGCGGTCTTAGTGCCAGCTTCGGTTTGTGGTGGTGACTCGATGAAACATAAGATATTACAGTTTTTAATGTCCCGTTGGTAGGATGCTTTTACTTCGTTCAATTCATTATCCAACGATTGTAAGTTGGCCAATAGTACCAATGGCAAAGGCAGATTAGCCACTCGTTGCGGGATCCTCACAAGGCACCCCAATCTCCTTCCACGAAACCTCCGTCTCTTTCTCCTGCGAATGATGGTGATGAGGAGTAAATTCCTCTCGTCCGACTCATTAAAGAAAAATATTTGTTCAGTTCAAGGTGAGTAATTGCTGTTGTGATGTCCAGAAGCTATTTTCGGTCATAAGACAGTAGCAGCAACATTATGTACAAAAAACGTTACAAAGAATGCAAAAAAAAATAAAAAATAGCACGGTTGGTTAAGAGCCCATAAAACGGCAGCCGTCCCCTCCGACGCCATCTTTCGGCGGGATTTCACAAAAAAAGTGTTAACCTCTTCAGGCACTGGGGCAGTATTCGGAAGTTTGGAGAGTCTGGTGTGCCCAAAGTAAAATGCCTGCCACTCAGGCCCAGAAATAATTTGTACTATTGGATAGAAAACACTCTGAAGTTTCTAAAACTGTTAAAATAATGTCTGTGAGTATAACAGAACTGATATGGCAGGCGAAAACCCGAGGAATTTCTGTCCGGAAAATGTTTTTTTGTGACATGCCTTTTTTCTAATGGTTGTCTATGGGATTTGCTGTAACTTAGGACCCAGGTTGCAGTACCTATGGCTTCCACTAGATGTCAACAGTCTTTGAAAACAAGGTTTCATGCGTTTACCATGAATAACAACCTTATAGAAGAATATGTTAGTGGATGGAGGAAGTGCCTTTTGTTTTTTGTGCACGAGACCGTGAGCGCGCTCCTCTGGATTTTACTTTTCTATCGTCCAGGTTATTATCCGTGTGAAATATTATAGTTAATATACATAAAAGTGTACCTAAGGATACATTATAAATGATGTTTGATTTGTTTGGGCAAAGTTGATAGGTATAATTTGAACGCTTTCTCTTCCCTGTACAATGGGCGAGTGGACGGTGGATTTTCTGAACATAACACGCCAACCAAACAGAGATTTATGGATATAAACAATTACTTTTTCTAACAAAAGGAACATGGATTGTCTTGCTTGGACACTTCGAATTGCCCTCAGCAGAAGATCATCAAAGGTAAGCAATTTATTTTAGCTCTTTTATGTGTTTTGTGAGACCCGTGCTGGTTATGAAATTATGCTAATGCAGAAAATATGTGAGGTGCTGTCCTCAGACAATCAAATGTTGTGCTTTAAAGCCTTTTTGAAATCTGACAACGCTGTGAGATTGCCAAGAGTCTAAGCTTTTGAAGAGTATGCAACACTTGTATATTGATGAATGTTTTATAATTCTACTTTTGGATTTTGAATTTGGCACCTTACGTTTCTCCGGCTAGCTCCCCAATGATCCTTAAGTAGTTTTAAACAAATCAAAATATATTTGAAATTCTTCAAAGTAGCCACCCTTTGCCTTGATGACAGCTTAACACACTCTTGGCATTCTCTCAACCAGCTTCATGAGGTGGTCACCTGGAATGCATTTCAATTAACCTGTTACGGATCCAATCCAGTGAACATGATCGATTTTGACAACATCCAGTGAAATGCAGAGTGACAAATTACAAAAATACTAATTTCAAACATTCATGAAAATACAAATGCTACACACCCTTCAAAAGCTTAGACTCTTGTTAATCTAACAGCATTGACAGATTTAAAAAAGGCTTTACGGCGAAAGCAGAACATTTGATTGTCTGAGGACAGAACCCCCACTCAAAAACTCTATTAGCATAATAACATAACCAGCAGAGGTGTCACAAAACTCAAAAATAGCATAAAATAAATCGCTTACCTTTGATGATCTTCCTCTGATGGTATATCGAAGCGTCCAGGTTACACAATAAAAGGTCCTTTTGTTCGATAAAGTTCCTCTTTATATCCATATAGCTCCGTGTGGTTGGCGCGTTTTGTTCAGTAATCCACCTGCCCAAAGGCTTTCATCCATGCAGACAAACGATATCCCAATAGTACCTGTAAAGTTCGTCGAAAAAAGTCAAACAGCATTTGTAATCAATACTCAGATACCCTAAAATGAATATACACTATAATATTTCAGACAGAATATAACCTGCTGAATAGAAGAGAAAAATAACAAAATCCAAAACAGAACACTTGACGTGAACTCAGGAACAAGTGGTCTTACTCCCTTGATTATCATGATTGAACGTTCAAACCTTTTTATAAAGACTGTTGACATCTTGTGGAAGCCATAGGAACTGCAATCTGGGAGCTAAAATACCCTGCTTTGAATAGCATGCCAATTGAAAACAGTGTGACATGACTGATTCAGACATTCCGGATGGCCAATCAATGGTGTTGTGACAAGGTAGGGGTGGTATACAGAAGATAGCCCTATTTGGTAAAAGACCAAGTCCGTATTATGGCAAGAGCAGCTCAAATAAGCAAAGAGAAATGACAGTCCATCATTACTTTAAGACATGAAGGTCAGTTAATCCGGAAAATTTCAAGAACTTTGAATTTTTTTTCAAGTGCAGTCGCAAAAACCATCAAGCGCTATGATGAAACTGGCTCTCATGAGAACCGCCACAGGAATGGATGACCCAGAGTTATCTCTGCTGAAGAGGATAAGTTCATTAGAGTTTCCAGCCTCAGAAATTGCAGCCCAAATATATGCTTCACGGAGTTCAAGTAACAGACACATCTCAACATCAACTGTTCAGAGGAGACTAGGTGAATCCGGCCTTCATGGTTGAATTGCTGCAAAGAAACCACTACTAAAGGACACCAATAATAATAAGAGAATTGCTTGGGCTAAGAAACACAAGCAATGGATATTAGACCTGTGGAAATCTGTCCTTTGGTCTGATGAGTCCAAATTTGAGATTTTTGGTTCCAACTACGGTGACTTTGTGAGACACAGAGAAGGTGAACGGATGATCTCAGCATGTGTGGTTCCCACCGTGAAGCATGAAGGAGGAGGTGTGATGTTGTGGGGGTGCTTTGCTGTTGACACTGTCAGTGATTTATTTAGAATTCAAGGCACACGTAACCAGCATGGCTACCACAGCATTCTGCAGCGATACACCATCACATTCTGGTTTGCGCTTAGTGGGACTATCAATTGTTTTTCAACAGGACAATGACCCAACACACCTCTAGGCTGTGTAAGGGCTATTTGACCAAGAAGGAGAGTGATGGAGTGCTGCATCAGATGACCTGGCCTCCACAATCACCCAACCTCAACCCAATTGAGATGATTTGGGATGATTTAGACAGAAGAGTGATGGAAAAGCAGCCAACAAGTGCTCAGCATATGTGGTAACTCGTTCAAGACTGTTGGAAAAGCATTCCACGTGGCTACCTCATGAAGTTGGTTGAGAGAATGCCAAGAGTGTGCAAAGCTGTCATCAAGGCAAAGGGTGGCTACTTTGAAGAATCTAAAATCTAAAATGATTTGGTTACTACATGATTCCATATGTGTTATTTCATAGTTTTGATGTCTTCACTATTTAGTAGTCAAAGAATAGTTAAAGAAAAAAAAACCTTGAATGAGTAGGTGTGTCCAAACTTTTGACTAGTACTGTAGGTAGAGGAACTAGAAGAATGGTCATTGTGTAACGATCTACGGTGAGAAGCAAATTCAGGGAGTGAATACATTTAATAAATAAATTAACAAAACAATAAACACAAACTGCGCACCGACATGAAACAAGAACAATGATGACTGGGGAAGAAACCAATGGGAGTGACATATAAAGGACAGGTAATCAAGGAGACGATGGAGTCCAGGTGAGTGTCATTATGCGCGTACTGCTGGTGACAGGTGTGCGCCCTAACGAGTAGCCTGGTGACTTAGAGGCCGGAGAAGGAGAACACGTGACACATGGTAGTCTGTCTCTGTCACCCTCAGGTTTTCCATTACAATGTGGAGAAAAGGATTTTCCTCTGCCTATAGGTGTCATTTCACCATCTATACTTGATCTTCTAGCATTCCAATCTGTAGCTACATGGTTTCCTCCACAATCCCTGTCTTCCTTCCAGCTTTCCCCCCACCCTGGATCTGTGGAAACCCCTGCAGGGTTTTCATTTGGGGCTGGATGGTTGTGGCCTTACCCTTGTCTCTCTGTCTATGAAACGACTCTCCTCCTCCACGTAATCACTGCCAATTCAGCTATTTGTTTCCGTCCATAAGTACACCAGGCTGGCTGGGGGATTGCTATCATTGCTATCATTACACTTTGCTCCCTCTGTGTTTAGCACCCCCCCCCTTGCCCCTTTAGTCACTCTTTCATATCCCCCACCGCCATACTCTGTCATTAACTGTTTATGCATCTCTCATGTCATTTCACATAATTTACTGCCCTCCTCTCCTTCCTTCATCACTCTGTACCTCCAGCTAGACTCCTTCCAGTTAAGACAGCCTCTCCTCTCCTCTCCTCTCCTCTCCTCTCCTCTCCTCTGTTCTGTGGTGATCACACCTCCACCCTTCTAAAGCAGCGTTGTTATCAGCAGCTACAGCTTTAATTCATTATAGGAGTGAAAGGACAGGAGATTAATAGTACCCCTTCTACCCTCTCCTCCCGTCTCTTTCTCCTCTCCTCTCGTCTCTCTCTCTCTCTCTCTCTCTCTCTCTCTCTCTCTCTCTCTCTCTCTCCCCTCTCTCGCTCTCTCTCTCTCTCTCTCTCTCTCTCTTCTCTCTCTCTCTCTCTCTCGATCTTTCTCTCTGTCTCTTTTATCCCTCTCTCCTCTCTATCTCTCCCTGTCTTCTTCTCTCACAGCTGGTGTTTTTGAAGGATGAAAAGTCCAAAATCAATGTAAATGCTTCATTTTGAATTGACTGACTGCACACCAGCTGAATGTTCTGATGCGGGTGTGTGGACAGATATCTGATAATGTCAGGAGAAGGTATAGATTGATTTAGTAAATCCAGATTATCAGACCAACTACCCACACACAGATTAAGCCTTCTCCTGGTCTTAATTTAATTTAATCAAGACTATTGATATTTTGATGCTGAAAGTCTAAATCATGGATTCGTCAGTTTACGTGTAAATAATCTAAGGTTATTATATATTTGTCACACCCTGATCTGTTTCACCTGTCTTGTGCTTGTCTCCACCCCCCACCAGGTGTCTCCCATTTGTCCCCATTATCTCCTGTGTATTGATACCTGCGTTTTCTGTTTGTCTGTTGCCAGTTCGTCTTGTCCCGTCAAGTCCTACCAGCGTGTTCCTGTGTTTCCTGTGCTCTAGTGAAAGTATTATTTAAACCGTGTTCATGTTACCAAAATGTTCATTGTTTCCAAACATCACACAATGGTAAATCCTCACCACACTACTCCTGTAGTCTTTATTGGATCTAAACGGCATCAGGAACCATTGATCCCGAAAGCTTTCTGTGTAAACGGCATCAGGAACCATTGGTCCAGAGAGCTTTCTTTGTAAACGGCATCAGGAACCACTGGTCAATAGAGCTCTCTGTGTAAATAGCAGGCAGGTTGAACAAATACACTGTCCTGGCTAGGAGGGAGGATATTGTCTCAAAATAACTAAAAATGACAGAGATAGTGGGCAAATTCGGAGAGGGTTTGCTGTCCGAGTATGAGTGTTGTACTGTTCTGTAGTATGGCCTAGTTGAGGGGGAGGGGTACCTCATGCACGACACAGCTCTCCTAGCTCACACTCACATGAACACATGCACGTGCACACAGATTAGTGGGTTGGTTTCCCCTTTGCAGTCGTATGACTCATGGTTTAGAGCTGTGGCGACTGTCCATGGGATTCCCAGTCAACAGCAGTCAGCATCACACACACACCACAACAACAACAAACACATGAGGATCTAATGGTGGCAGGATAAGGGATAGCCTGGGTTCAAGATAGGATCCGTAGGCTGTTAAAAATGAATGTCAAGATTTATTTAGACTGCAATGCAATAAGGCAAAAATGTTGTACTGTAATTTCAGTCAAATAAAATAAAATAAAATTGTATTTGTCACATGCCGAATACAACAAGTATAGACTTTACCGTGAAATGCTTACTTACGTTAATGTGCAGGGGTAGTTGAGGTAATATGTACATGTGGGTTGGGGTAGGGGTAAAAGTGTGTGTGGCGTCAATATGCATGTGTGTGTGTGAGTGTATGTACACAGAAAATCTGCAAGTGTTAAAATCTCGGTGTTAAGGTGAAAAGTGTCATGAGTGTTATACATACCTGAGTGTTGATTCTAGTGGGGTTGACACCAGTGTTATATCTGAGTGTTGATTCTAGTGAGGTTAACACCAGTGTTATATCTGAGTGTTGATTCTAGTGGGGTTAACACCAGTGTTATATCTGAGTGTTGCTCTAGTGAGGTTAACACCAGTGTTACATTTGAGTGTTGATTCTAGTATGGGTTAACACCAGTGTTATATCTGAGTGTTGATTCTAGTGGGTTTAATACCAGTGTTATATATGAGTGTTGATATGAGGCTGCCAGCTTAGTGGAGTCTGCCACTAGCACAGTCAGTGTAGTCAGCTCAGCTATCCCCATTGAGACCGTGTCTGTGCCTCGACCTAGGTTGGGCAAAACTAAACATGGCGGTGACCTCCTCCATTCCTGCCATTATTGAAAGAGATTGTGATACCTCACATCTCAAAATAGGGCTACTTAATGTTAGATCCCTCACTTCCAAGGCAGCTATAGTCAATGAACTAATCACTGATCATAATCTTGATGTGATTGGCCTGACTGAAACATGGCTTAAGCCTGATGAATTTACTGTGTTAAATGAGGCCTCACCTCCTGGTTACACTAGTGACCATATCCCCCGCGCATCCCGCAAAGGCGGAGGTGTTGCTAACATTTACGATAGCAAATTTCAATTTACAAAAAAAAACAGACGTTTGCGTCTTTTGAGCTTCTAGTCATGAAATCTATGCAGCCTACTCAATCACTTTTTATAGCTACTGTTTACAGGCCTCCTAGGCCATATACAACATTCCCCACTGAGTTCCCTGAATTCCTATCGGACCTTATAGTCATGGCAGATAATATTCTAATTTTTGGTGACTTTAATATTCACATAGAAAAGTCCACAGACCCACTCCAAAAGGCTTTCGGAGCCATCATCGACTCAGTCGGTTTTGTCCAACATGTCTCCGGACAACTGCCACAGTCATACTCTGGACCTAGTTTTGTCTCGTGGAATAAATGTTGTGGATCTTAATGTTTTTCCTCATAATCCTGCACTATTGGACCACCATTTTATTATGTTTGCAATCGCAACAAATAATCTGCTCAGACCCCAACCAAGGATCATCAAAGACAACCCAAAGATTCCTAGATGCCCTTCCAGAATCCCCCCGCCTACCCAAGGACGTCTGAGTACAACAATCAGTTAACCACCTAACTGAGGAACTCAATGTAACCTCTTACCCCTAAAAACAAAAAACATTTGCCATAAAAAACTAGCTCCCTGGTATACAGAAAATACCCAAGCTCTGAAGCAAGCTTCCAGAAAATTGGAACGGAAATGGCGCTACACCAAACTGGAAGTCTTCCGACTATCTTGGAAAAACAGTACCGTGCAGTATCGAAGAGCCCTCACTGCTGCTCGATCATCCTATTTTTCCAAGTTAATTGAGGAAAATAAGAACAATCCAAAATTTATTTTTGATACTGTCGCAAAGCTAACTAAAAAGCAGCATTCCTCAGGAGAGGATGGCTTTCACTTCAGCAGTGATAAATTCATGCTGCATACTGGACCCTATTCCAACTAAACTGCTGAAAGAGCTGCTTCCTGTGCTTGGCCCTCCTATGTTGAACATAATAAACGTCTCTCTATCCACTGGATGCGTACCAAACTCACTAAAAGTGGCAGTAATAAAGCCTCTCTTGAAAAAGCCAAACCTTGACCCAGAAAATATAAAAAACTATCGGCCTATATCGAATCTTCCATTCCTCTCAAAAAAAAATTAAAAAGCTGTTGCGCATCAACTCACTGCCTTCCTGAAGACAAACAATGTATACGAAACGCTTCAGTCTGGTTTTAGATCCCATCATAGCACTGAGACTGCACTTGTGAAGGTGGTAAATGACCTTTTTATGGCATCAGACCGAGGTTCTGCAACTGTCCTCGTGCTCCTAGACCTTAGTGCTGCTTTTGATACCATCGATCACCACATTTTTTTGAAGAGATTGGAAACCCAAATTGGTCTACACGGACAAGTTCTGGCCTGGTTTAGATCTTATCTGTCGGAAAGATATCAGTTTGTCTCTGTGGATGGTTTGTCCTCTGACAAATCAACTGTAAACTTCAGAGTTCCTCAAGGCTCTGTTTTAGGACCACTATTGTTTTCACTATATATTTTACCACTTGGTGATGTCATTCGGAAACATAATACTAACATTCACTGCTATGCAGATGACACACAGCTGTACATTTCGATGAAACATGGTGAAGGCCCAAAATTGCCCTCCCTGGAAGCCTGTGTTTCAGACATAAGGAAGTGGATGGCGGCAAATGTTCTACTTTTAAAATCTGACAAAACAGAGATGCTTGTTCTAGGTCCCAAGAAACAAAGAGATCTTCTGTTGAATCTAACAATTAATCTTGATGGTTGTACAGTCGTCTCAAATAAAACTGTGAAGGACCACTGCGTTACTCTGGACCCTGATCTCTCTTTTGCCGAACATATCAAGACTGTTTCAAGGACAGCTTTTTTCCATCTACGTAACATTGTAAGAATCAGAAACTTTCAGTCCAAAAATGATGCAGAAAAATGTATCCATGCTTTTGTCCCTTCTAGGTTAGACTACTGCAATGCTTTACTTTCCGGCTACCCAGACAAAGCACGAAATACACTTCAGTTAGTGTTAAACACGGCTGCTAGAATCTTGACTAGAACCAAAACATTTGATCATATTACTCCAGTGCTAGCCTCTCTACACTGGCTTCCTGTTAAGGCAAGGGCTGATTTCAAGGTTTTACTGCTAACCTACAAAGCATTACATGGGCTTGCTCCTACCTATCTTTCCGATTTTGTCCTGCCGTACATACCTACACGTACGCTACGGTCACAAGACGCAGGCCTCCTTACTGTCCCTAGAATTTATAAGCAAACGGCTGGAGGCAGGGCTTTCTCCTATAGAGCTCCATTTTTATGGAATGGTCTGCCTATCCATGTGAGAGACGCAGACTCGGTCTCAACCTTTAAGTCTTTATTGAAGACTCATCTCTTCAGTAGGTCCTATGATTGAGTGTAGGAGTGTGAAGGTGAACCGAAAGGCACTGGAGCAACGAACCACCCTTGCTGTCTCTGCCTGGCCGGTTCCCTTCTCCACTGGGATTCTCTGCCTCTAACCCTATTACAGGGGCTGAGTCACTGGCTTACTGGTGCTCTTCCATGCCGTCCGTGGGGGGGGGGTGCGTCGCTTGAGTGGGTTGAGTCACTGACGTGATCTTCCTGTCCGGGTTGCCCCCCTCCCCCTTGGGTTGTGCCGTGGCGGAGATCTTGTGGGCTATACTCGGCCTTGTCTCAGGATGGTAAGTTGGTGGTTGGAGATATACCTCTAGTGGTGTGGGGGCTGTGCTTCGGCAGAGTGGGTGGGGTTATATCCTGCCTGTTTGGCCCTGTCCAGGGGTATCGTCGGACGGGCCCACAGTGTCTCCCGACCCCTCCTGTCTCAGCCTCTAGTATTTATGCTGCAGTAGTTTATGTGTCGGGGGGCTAGGGTCCGTCTGTTATATCTGGAGTTTTTCTCCTCTCTTATCCGGTGTCCTGTGTGAATTTAAGTATTCTCTCTCTCTCTCTCTCTCTCTCTCTCTCTCTCTCTCTCTCTCTCTCTCCCTCCCTCCCTCCCTCCCTCCCTGAGCATTAGGACCATTCCTCAAGGCCTACCTGGCCTGATGACTCCTTGATGTCCCCAGTCCACCTGGCTGTGCTGCTTCTCCAGTTTCAACTGTTCTGCCTGTTTTATGAATATTTTAAAATCTTGTCCATGTT